>CM035408.1:211259510-211284510 GCA_020310875.1 Ceratopteris richardii
ATATGATGTGGTGCACTCACTAATGGAAGAATAGCCAAGAAGATGATGATAGAAAATTTAGATTATGTTGTTATAATCTGAGTGTGTGTGAAGTGAATGAGCAATGAAGCGAACCTAATTCTCACAAAATAGTGCAACAAATTTGAAAATCAGCAAACTCTAATTCTGAAATTAGGGTACAAAACCCCTAAAAACAGAATATAAGGCTAATTTATCAAAGATAGCTGCCACCACCTTGTAGAAGAACTCTTGCTCCAAGAGAGTAGCCTCTTCTTCACCAAAACTGCACCTCCAAAGCTTCAGAACTCCAAGAGCTGGCTCAAATTGTCTTCCAAGAGTGTGTCTTATGCTCCTTATATAGGTTAGTGTCCCAAAAATAAAGCTAGCATGGAATTTTTATGAAAATCAGCTTTCTTGCTAAAAAAGTTTTTGATCGCTTTTTATATGATCTTTGCGTTAAATTTTAAACCTCAATTGTTGATGTTTGCTTTATCTGAAATTGATCGCTAAAAATTGTTGCTTTTGGACCCAATTGACTATATGACCTAGTTTTTAAAAGTTTGGACCTCATGAGCTTCTTTTCCTCCATTTTGGGCTAAATTAGGGTTTGGATTATCTCACTGTTCTGACCTCTGATGGAAAAATGAAGCATACCACTAGATAGCTCTTGCTAATCTCTATCTATCTAGCCTAAAAAAGTTTTACCCAAACTATATAAAAAATGCTAAGTCCAAAATGTAGAATTGCTGGAAATGTACCAAATGTACATTGACTTCCAACAATCCCTCCTTCAATGTTATATTGGTACAAGCTTTAGTAACCTGCAAATCTTCTCATGACTGTCTCTAGTCAATGGTTTGTTAAATGTATCTACAACATTCTCACTAGAAGGAACATAAACTAGCTCAATGTGCTTCTTAGCTATCTGCTCTCGAATATAGTGGTAGTGTACCTCTATATGCTTTGTCCTTGCATGATGCACTGGATTCTTTGCTATAGCTATAGCACTCTGACTATCTGAAAATATCTGAATGGATTCATGTACTCTCACATCAAGATAACTGAAAATCTTCTACAACCAAACTAAGTCTAGAGTAGCTGTAAATGTTGCACGATATTCAGGTTCACACGATGAAGTTGCAATAGTGGGTTGTCTCTTCGAAAGCCATGAGAGAAGATAATCTCCAAGATAAAAACAAAATCCACTAGTACTTCTTGTGTCTCTATCACCTGCCCAATCAGAATCTGAAAATTCTTTTAGTAACAAATGTGTAGATTTCAAAAATACCATAGCATAATTTGAAGTTCCCTTCAAATATCAAAAGATCTGCTTTACTGCTTTCCAATGTAACACTATCGCATTCTACATGAACCTTGATACTTGAGAAACTACAAACTGTATATCAGGATGTGTATTACAAAGATATATATATCAAGCAACCAACTGCTTGACTATATAAAGTAGCATCAAATGACTCTGCATCTGCTATTGTATGTAAAGGTGTGTTCTGATCCATAGGTGTTTGCATAGGTTTAGAATCACTCATTTGGAACCTCTCCAAAAGTTTCTCAATGTACTTCTGCTAAGAACATAGATATACTCATCTTTAAACAAAAAATGAATCCCAAGATTATGCAAGATTCCCAAATCATTTACATCAAATGTTTCCTTCAATTGTTCTTTGCACATTTGCAAATCTTCATCTCTGGGACCTGTGACTATAATATCATCCACATAAATGATTGCTATAATCATCATACTTGGTTCAACTTTGACATAAAGAGTAGGAGTTGCATCTGAGTTATGGAAATCAATGGACAAAAGATATGTATGTATCTTTTCATACCATGCTCTAGGTGCCTATTTTAAACCATACAAAGCTTTTATAAGCTTACATAGCAAATGTTCTTTACCTGTCTCTTCAAAACCAACTGGCTGCTGAATATACACATCCTCGTGTAAATCACCATTTAGAAAAGCAGTCTTAATGTCAAGTTGATATATATGCCAACCAAAATGTGTTGGTAAAGCAAGTATTGACCTAATAGCAGTCATTCTAGATGTAGGAGCAAATGTCTCATCATAATCAATACTTTTTTGTTGTGTATATCCTTTGACAACTAATCTTGCTTTATACCTGTCAATAGTACCATCTGCTTTCTTTTTGATTTTGAAGATCCATTTTACACCTATAGCCTTCTTTCCCTCTGGTAACTCACATAGCTGCCAAGTTTGATTCTTATGAATAGAATCAATTTCTTCTTGCATATCTTTTCTCCAAATAGGAATGTTAAGTGCATCTTTAACACATGCAAGTTCATCTTCAATTGTCGTAAGTGCCAAAATATCATGAATCTCAAAGTCTTCAGCAAAACTTACATGATCTTTTTGTTGTTATTGTCTAGTCTAACTCCTTGTTTTGCCAATAAAAGTCTTTATACCACTATCTTTCCAAGTCTGATATAACCATGTAGGTGTATCCTTAAATAGTGGTGAAACTCTTTCTGACCCTTCAGCTTCCACAGGTTTTGGAACTTGTCCTTCCGAGGTGCTAGTACTTTCCGGAACTCTAACTTCTTCCATTTCTGGAACCAAAGTCTCATGTGGAATTGAATCTGTAGAGGGTTGTGAAATTCCTCTTTCTTCAACTTTTTCTTGAATCTTAGGAATTTTAACTCCCTCCTGATATGGCTGAACATGTACATCCAAAATTCTTCTAAAAAATCCATAGTCATTTTCACTATTGAACTCTAGAATTTCTGCTTCCTTGTCATAAACCTTATCTTCAACAATATAAGCATTACGTGAAAGAATAACTTCACTTGTTTCTGGAACATAAAACCTGTAACCTTTACTCTCAACAGGATATCAAATAAAAACAGCTTTCTTTGCCTTTACATCTAGTTTTCCTCGGCCCTTTTTCTCAACATGTACATAAGAAAGTGATCTGAACACTCTGAAGTAACTCACATTAGGTTTTCTACCATAATATGCTTCATAAGGTGTGATTACCTTTAAATATTTTGTAGATGACTGGTTCAAAATGTGATTACCTATATGTACTGCATCAAACCAGAATTTTGGTGAAAGCTTCTTGGATGCCATCATGCTCCGCATCATCTCAACAAGTACTCTATTCTTTCTTTCTGCAACACCATTCTGCTGAGGAGTATAAGCAATAGTAAGGTGTTGAGTAATACCTTTCTCACCAAGAAATGTCTAGAACTCATTTGACAAGTATTCTCCACCTCTATTTCTTTTGAGAATTTGGATAGTTTCTTGACTTTAATTTTCAACCATAACTACAAATTTCTTGAACATATGAAAGACTTCTGGCTTCAACTTAAGACCGTAGATCCATGAGTATCTTGTAAAATTTTCAACAAATAGAACAAAATTCCTGAAACCCTGAATAGAGTCTGCTCTCATAGGTCCATTCACATATGAATGAATATTTTGCAATTTCTTGGTAGCTGTAATATGACCATGTTTCTTGAAAGGTAGTTTATGCATCTTACCTTCAAGAAAACCTTCACATATATCTGAATCATCTGGTAGCTTGAATGAGGGTAAACTCTTAACTATACCTCTGTCTTTGATACTCTTGAGAGCTCCAAAACTAATATGTCCAAATCTCTTATGCCATAGCTTCATATCTTCCACCGGTGACGAAGATTTGACCACATATGCCTGACTGATTTTTGGCAAAACAAAAATCCCTCTGTAGCTCAGTGATGAGTAGCACCTCCTTTAATGTCAATCCGGGAAGACAAGAGGATGTTATGAAGACCTCGAGCAAGTGAAGGCACAAGTGCGTGAGTGAGAAGCACACAAACATGCACACACATACACACACGCGCACACACGGCAAGACAAAGAGTGAGAGGCAATGGAGTTCTTAGATTACTTTCAAAAAACTCATACAAGTTCAAATCAATTACAAGCTAACCTCAAAAATGAGCTCTCTAGCTCTATTTATAGTTTTTGACTAGGTTTTGGCCCTGTCCAGACCTAGTGTCCGGCCTAGTTAAAAATTAGGTTCCAGGGCCTATTTGAAGGCTTAAACGGAGTCTAAAAAATACGAAAATTGATATGTAGGTACTTCTAAAGCTCCTCAAGCTCAATGACTCCTTGGCTTGCACAAAATGGAGCTACAAAAATATGAAATGGTATTTACAATGATTGTTAGTGATAAGAATCACTGTTATAAAGATGTTGATTTGGAAAAATTTGAAAGGCCTGTCTAGTCAGTCCTTGACTACTTTCAACACCCCCCCCTCTCTCGCGTCTGTCGTCTTTGACAGACCCTTGTTGCTGGGAGTGCTGGATGTAATAGTCCACCACATGAGTGGCAAGTTGATGTTCTTGTATGCGTAGTCCTCTGGCCAAATCTGTCATCATGCGATCCCAATCAATTGGTCCTGGAATGTCCGGATGTGGCAGACGTAACTGATATGCATGGATGGCTTGTTCTACTGCGAATAGATGTAGCAAATGTGTTGGTCTGGGAATGAAAATTTCTGAATGATATTCCCAGAATCCCGTAGAAAACATTTCCTCAAATGTCTGCTTGAAGCATGCGGGTAAGTACTTTATTCGTGCATGCCAGGCAAATATTATATTGACCGAGGGAGTCTGGCTCATGTCGTAGACTAAATCCTTGTTACCTTGAGAGAATCCAGGGGCAGAGATGTATGGAGCTTGTACCTTCCGAAAGGTTTTGAAGACAATGGTCATGAGCTCGAATATTTTCATACACATTTTCGCTGCTATGTCGGGTACATTATTTAGACGAGTAGACCAGTGTCGAATTGTTGATATCATGTAGGCTACGGTTGGGGTCCCTCGAGGTGGAGCAAAATATGGATAGTTAACCCAAGCCGAGCATTCTTTATTGTTGCGTACCTTGATTGCAAATGCTTGCCAGGATCTGCGATGTACCATTGGGCAATAGCATGGATTATACTTGATGTACAATGGCATGGTTGCCCATGTGCTCATCATCTCAGGGTAATCGGTTAGTAGACGTGCACGCCAATTGGGTTGGAAAATCGAGCCAGCATGAGCATCTGCCAGTAAGTCCGCTGGCTCAAATTGAGTGGCGAATGTGGGCTCCTTCCCTGTATGCCTTCTAACTTCTGCATTATAATCATGTAGCAAGACAAAGTAAGGCATGTATTGCGTCTCTGATGTTGTGATCAAGCGTTGGTGGGATAGGTTCTGAAAGTAAGAAGATCGAAGGAGAGTTTCTTCCAGATTTGTGAGAGATTGAATTTGCACGGCAACGCGATCATCATGTGTCTTTCCTACTTTCTCGATCCTTTTAACCCAATCTGGAACTCCAATTTCTAAAGTTTCCTGTCCTTCCTCTGTTACCCGACCGTCGAGTGTGGGCATCGGCTCGTACGACTCTTCATAGCTGTCATCGACAGGGATTTCCACAACTGTTTCAGGTTCCGGTTCTTCAGTTGGCGAGGGTGGCCTTTCATATGGTAAGAGGCGTGCTTGGAGTTCTGCCACCTGTTTCTGGAGGGTCTCTACTTCTTCTGTAGAGTGTTGCAAGATTATCGGCTCCTGTTGGGCTGTGGGGGCACTGGCGATCTGCTTCTTTAGATCCACACATTCAACCTCTAACTTTTCATATGACTCCAAGAAATTTGCATGCTCTTCGAGTAAGATGCGAATGTCTTCAGATGGGACTGCTCTATACTTGGTAGGGCTAATGGTTGCTCCTGCAGTTCCTTCCATAGCCGCTTCAAAGTTGTCTTGGTTTTGTTGCTGAAGCCTCTTGTTCTCTTCTAGTGCTGCTGCCATATGCTTTCTTAATAGCCCAAGATTGCGTCTAAGTGTAGCATTGGATATCATTTGGGACTCGAGCATACTTTCCAGTTCCTTCACTGCTTGATCATCCACCGTCGAAATTTTCGATTCCAATTCTGTGTGAGCTTGTTGTAAGGTGGTATGTTCTGCTAAAAGCGTTTGGTAATCAGCTTCGAGAGTGTTGACTCTAGCCTGTAGACGTTGAGATTCTGCCTGGAGGGCAGCCGTGCGTTCTTCCAATTGATGGTATTCTTGTTGTAGTTGATGTGCACACTGAAGTAATGTAGTGAACGTGCTATTTACATTATGAGATGCAAGGGGAAAAGTTTGGAATGCAGAGGAGGTGGGAATGGGAAGGGAGGTAGTGAATGCTGTGTCTGCTAATGATGTGTTGAGTGGTGAGGTGGGGGGTAGTGGAGGGGGAGAGGGTGGAATTGTGGGAAGAGGTGCTGTGGTGGGTGAAATGTCCATTGGGTCAGACAGAGTGGTGTGTACAGGGGCTACCATGTAGGTGGGTATGGTAGGTGAAGTGAGTGTGGTGTTCGTGTAGATTGATGTCGTTGCGAACATCGGGGAAATGTGCCTCTGAAACATTGGAGTGCTGATGGACTGCGCCACGAAGGATGGTTGTTGGGGTGGTGCGGTTAGGTTGAATGAGGTGTAGGGGGAAGCTGGGGAGGGAGGGTCATGGAATGGAGGTATCCGTATTGGGGGATAGGCTGGGAAACACAGGGTGCCTTCTGTGGGTGCCGGGTTTCCAACCACACTTGGAAATCTTGGGATGGCCAATTATGGGTTCGGAGGATAGAAGGGTTGAGGTGTTCAAGGGATTGGTGATGAAGGAGAAGAGGGTGTCTTGTGAGGTGGGTTCTCGAAATGAGAATGATGTGAATGAGGTTGGGTTATAAGTGAAGGTAGAGGTGATGACTGCCGTTTCTTCCATGGTGGGAGGTGGTGGTGGGGGTGGAGAAGGTGGTGATGGGGGGTGCTGGGGTGAGATGGGTGATGTCTGAACGAAGGTTTCAGCAGAGAGGTCAATGGTGGTGGTGGGGGTAGCTGTGGCTTCAATGGTTACTTCTTGTTCTGTGACGGGCATCCTGATAGTCTTACCTGCTCGTGGTAATGTGTCGACTCTGCGTTTGTCATACCTCACGGACTGGCGGACTGCAGTGTGGACAGCCTCCGGAACTCCTAAAGATTCTGACACTAATTTGAGGGTGTCAATAAAATGTTGATCCACCCCATCATCTGATAGCATTTCTTGCATCAAAGCTTGGCCTGACACAAGAGAGAGTTGATGCCTTTCTTGTACTGCTTTGATTGTATCGTATAGCCTTTGTAGCTGAGCTGTGTATGCAGGTGCACCTACAAGTTCTGGCACTTCTTGTTGCTTGATGCTCCTGATCATAATCCTCCTCATCTTCCTCTTGTTCTTCATCTTCATCATCCTCTTCATCCACTTCAACTGTGGTGACAGGTACTTGGGAGGTTGTCGCCTGCGGTTGAACATTCTCCACTTGTTGTGTCTCTTCTGCCTCAAGCTCTACATCTTGTAACAATTGTTCGAAGTCTTCATTCGTGAGTTCTTCCAAGGGTGCGCCACCAGGAAACTCAAGATCGGTTGGGACTGGAGGAAATATCAAGTTAGGGTCATCAGTGCTGCGTCTTGGAAGTCGTAGTGTGAATGGCCGAACTCTCCGGGGTGGAGGGGTAACGTCTGGTGTTAGGGTGGCTCCACGTGGTTGAGCAGAAGGAACTTGGACAGTACCTCTCATCTTCTTAGAAGGGGGTCCAGTGGATGTCCTGCCTCTAAACTTCTCTACACGATTCCACATCAGGGCCCGTTGAATAGGGAAGTCATAAGCCAAACACTTATACATGATTCTCGTCAGAGCACAACATCCATATAAAACCTGTTTCCGCGGCCATCGTTTGTGGGCTAGGTGTATTTGATCAATTATCCAGTGGGGTAAGTTGATGGTGAGGCTCTGTGTCTCTGCCAGATACAAACTAAACCAAATCTTTTTGGGCGGCATGGTGAATCTATCTTGGGCAGGAAAAACAAAGTGTTGCATGCACATGCGAAGGTGTATTGCAATATTAGGCGTCATGGACACCATGTCCTTGAGTTTGGTGAGGCTTTGATTCTTCATGTAATCAGGCACTAGGCTCTCCTTCTGTGTAGGAATATGCATTCCGCGCATATCTAGGGCCTCTCTCACCAAGTTGTTGGATAACCTAAACCTCTTGAGCTCATTTCCTTTTGTTAGAGATGGGATTACAAATGAGCTTGCACCTTTTGGGTTCTTGTTTGGAGTCAAGGTGTTGATGAGATAGTAGCATCGCATGAAGTCAGGCTTTGGGAGCCGTGCACTGAAATATGCATCCAATCCTGCCTTCTCCCATACCGAACGTAGACCTTCTACATTTTGTAACTTCTCGAATTCTCTTGTAAAGAAATGGTATTTACCTTGCTTCCCATTGAAGTCCAACTCTGATTCCCATAGGTATGTTCCCTCTCCCAAGGGTCCTGCCACTTCACTAAACCAGTGGGAAGCTTTTCCTACGGACATGGTATGGCCACTGGGAGGGTCCGCAATAGGTATGATTTTGATGGCCTGCAACTCTTCTGGTCTTTCGTTTGTCTCAGGAAAAACGGGTAAACTGTCTAAGTCCACCACTTGCTGGCTCGTTCCTGTTTGAGAGCTTGTTCCCACAGCGTCAGCCATGTTGCAGAATTCACTGCCGGTTTTGTGAGAATATATGAAGAAACGTTAACATTGCAATGGACACAAAATGACACTGTGTCCCCATTACAACATTAACTTGATGAATTGTGATGTAGTTAGTTGGTTAGTTAGTGCTCGCGTGGATGTGAGTGTGAAGTGTGGTTAGCTGATACTGAATACCTATGAGCTCATGGGGGGGTCGGGTGCAGTGTGAGGGTGATGCCGTTAGTCAGTGGTAATGAATTTACAAATGGGGCCGGGGTTTTGTTACATGCTTTGGGCTACCACACAAACTGATTAGCTGTTGGTCTTGATCTTGGGGAGACTCTGGAGGGTTTTATAAGAGTGTCTACTTGAAAATGAGACTTTTTAGGGACCCATTTACAAGTGATTCTGCTCGGGCTCATGTGCCAATGTGTGTTCGCGCGTGATGAATACAAGTGGGTATCGGTTGTGCGAGTGAGTGAACCATGTTGTACAGGGTGTGGCCTTGGTGTAGCTATTTGAGCACGCAAGCAAGCCTTAGGCACCCAGATTTGTCGTGATTGTGGGCTGGCCTTCATCGACTTTATGGGTATCCAAATAGACTTTACTTTCGCAGAAGAATTTATGAAAGACTTCTTATTAGTGTCGTGTTGTTGACTACTAATAAGAGGTTTTGGCCGTGGGATTGGCCTGGTCGCAACAGGGTGTTCGCCTTTCCGCATCCATACTTGTTTCAACGGCTGAAACAATCTGCTTTGCTCCTTTTTTTGGCCTCCAGTATAGGTAGTGCTCTGCTTCCTCTGTTTTTGATCTATCGTTGGTTGCTGCATCCTTCTGGCCTTTGGAAAAGAAGGGAGTGCCGTCTTATCCTTGACTTCATTGTTGAAACAATCCTCTTTCTGCATCATACAGTTTTGGACAAGAATAACATTGTCAACTTCATGTGTGCCCCTGGAAGGACCAGGAGTTCGTGCCTTACTTAATTCCTTGAGTGCCTCATTTTCCAATTCAACTGTAATTCGACTATGATTTACCCATACCTGAAGAAGTCCACTTCTTAGGTTTAGGTTGACTGCATGATCATAGATCCAGTCCTGACCCAAGACAAGAGGCTCAGTGAGGTCCTCATCTTGGCACACTAGTACTTCAACTGTCGTTGCTTCGTCTTGAATATAGAGGGGAAGTTCCACCTCGCCCATGCAAGGGGTTTCCACACCTCCCAATCCTATGAGATATGCTTCTATGGGATTGACAGTTAATTTCAACTTTTGACAGTAGGAAAATTTAACAGCACTAGTGGCTTCACCTGAGTCAATCAAGGCTCTCACAGTCCTTGCACCCTTTCCTTGTCCTATCTCTAAAGTTATAAAAGGACGTCGATCAATTATCCTATGAGAGCTAACACCTGAAACTTCACACATAGCCACATGATATCCTTGATCTGCATATACGTCTGTCCTAGGTTGCTCTCTACCCTGTCTTCTCAACTTCATTCTCCAGATGCGTTCCAATGCTTCAGCTTGAGCTTCTTCGTGAATTCGTTTTTCTTCTTCTTTGCGTTTCTTAGCAGTATTGAGTCGACTTAGCATTTCCTCTGTGAGAGGTTCCTGATGTAACTTGACTCTGCATCCGCTTATGTAGCTCGGGAGAACATCGCCTTCTAAAGTGGCTAGTTGCACTGCTCCACTTGTTGAGATTCTATTAATGATCATGGGTCCATAGCCACGCTTCTCTAGTTTCCTCGCATGTTTCAACGTGTATACTAGTACTAGGTCGCCTGCCTTCAAACCTTTATCCTTAACGTGGGCATCACAGTATGCCTTCTGTCGTTTCTTAGCTGCATATATCCCTGCAGCCGCCCTCAGTCTTGTTTCTCCTAATCGTTCAAGGTCAAAAAGTCTAGAGGAGATTTCATGACCCGTCCATTCATGCTCTTGTGCTACTTTCAATGTAGGTATTAAGAAGTCCAACGGTAGCACTGCATTTTGGCCAAATACCATCTGAAAGGGGGTGGCTTGGATTACCGTTTTGTAGGCGACTCGGTATGCCCAAACAGCATGGTGTAGCTATTTGTCCCAATCAGAGCGTTTATTATTCACTAATTTGGTCAACACATTGCACAGAATCTTGTTTGTGCTTTCGGCTTGCCCATTAGCTTGTGGGTGGTAGGGGGCAGACTTCTTATGAACTACCACGAATTCTTGGAGCAGATTTTCAATCACTTCATTCAAGAAGTGAGTGCCCCTATCACTTACTAGTTCTATAGGTAGCCCGTATCTTGTGAATACATTCTCAAACAAGAATTTAGCAGTTGTCTGAGCATCGTTCTTTGTCGTAGCTTTTACCTCTACCCATTTGGTTAGATAGTCCGTGGCAACAATGATATACTCAGCATGGGAACCCTTAGCTGGGGGATTAATAGGACCAACAAAGTCTATTCCCCACTTAGAGAATGCTCGTCCACCCATCATGGGTTTTAGTGGCATCTCATCTTTGCGTATAGGAGGCTGAGCTCGCTGACAGACATCACACCGTTTCACATAGGTATGTGCATCCATGTGAAGGGTTGGCCACCAGAAGCCCGCAAATAGTATTGCCTTGATCACCCGATCTGGTCCAAAGTGTCCTCCTGCTACACCTTGGTGAGCAGTTTCCAAGATCTTGAGATATTCACTCTCATGGACACAGAGTCTCAGGTAACCATCTTTACCACGCTTGTATAGATTATCACCAATGAGTGAGTAATCTAGAGCTTCTTGTTCTAGACTTCTTTGTCTCGTCAGAGTCATATCTTGGGGAAATGTTTTCGTCCTCAAGAAGGCTACTAATGGTTCACTCCAATCTGGCACTATGGACACTTGATAAAGAGTGGCATGTTCCATCGGTGGTTTAGTGCAGCAGATTGGGCATTCCTTGCATAACTTTTGGACATCAGCTTCCATAGTCGGCCAATGCACTCCGAGTCTCCTTAGTGTCTGTAGGGTTTGTTGTTTTGAGTAGTGTCGCTCTAATGCACCTACATGTGCCAATTGCAACCATTTAGCGTACTCATCCTCTTCCACACAACAAGCTAATATCCCTTGATTTGTTTGTTTGTACATGCTTCCTGCCATGATGTGGTACTTCTGGGTTCTTACTACCTCTCTACTTTGAGTGTTTATGACTGGGTGGTTAGGCCCGTATGTCAATACTGGCACTATGGCTTAGCCCATTGCGGCACCACTTCCAAATTAAACAAGTAAGCATCAGGAAGGTCGTCTGATACTCCTTGTGCGGCTTCTCCAGATGTGAACCTAGAGAGATGGTCTGCTCTCAAGTGGGTCTTCCCTTTCCTTACTACTACCTCAAAGTCATATTCCATTAGTAAGAGAAACCATCTTACTAATCGACCTGTGTTGCAAGGTTTGTTTACCAAGTACAACAATGCCTGATGATCAGTAAAAAATTTAAACTTATTTGCAAACAAGTAATGTCTAAACTTTTTAACCGCATATACCATGCCTAAGCCTTATCTCTCAGTAGTGGTGTAATTTCGTTCAATTGCATTCAACTGTCTACTGGCATAGGCAATTGGGAGATCCATATTTCCTTCACCGGTAGGTTGCACGAGTACACACCCAATAGCATAATTGGATGCATCTACATGAACATGGAAATGTTTATTCCAATCTGGTGTGGTCAAGATTGGTGCCGAACATAATCGCCGTTTAAGCTCATTGAAAGAATTCTCACATTCGTCAGTCCACTCAAAGTTAGTCAAAAGTCCATACAGAGGCTTTGCTATGATGGCATACATGTGTATAAACCGTCGGTAATAACCACAATGCCCCATGAAAGCTTGTACTTCCTTGACATTCTTTGGCCTGGGTAACTCTGCTATGGCTCTTACTTTCTCTTCATCAGTGGATATGCCATTCTTTGACACTATGTGTCCTAGAATCTTGCCTTGCCTGACCATAAAAACGCACTTTTCTAGGTTCAGGCAGACTTGATATTCTCTACATTTGTCAAAGATTTGTCTGAGTTCAGGAATATGTGTTTGTCTAATGTTGGAATGAGCACAAAGATCATCAACATAGACTTCTAAGTTCTTTCTCAGGAACTCTTTAAATACATGACACATCAGCCTTTGGAAGGTTGCAGGAGCATTTGTGAGCCCAAATGGCATTACCCTAAAGGCAAATATGCCCCACTCCGTGGCAAAAGCCGTCTTATGCTGATCTTCTGGAGCTATGGCTACTTGATTGTAGCCCGAAAATCCATCAAGGAAGCTGTACACTTCCTTGCTTGCTACTCTTTCTAAGAGATGCTCTGTGATAGGAAGCGGATAGTTATCTCGAATTGTGGCTGCATTGACCTTCTTTAAGTTAATGCATACACACAGCTTTCCATTTTTCTTGGGCACCACTACGATGGGGGATACCCACTCAGTGTGCTCAATTTCATAGATGAATCCAGCTTCAACCATTCTATCTATCTCCTCTTTGATCTTGGCAGCATAATTATCGTTATAGGTATATGGCTTTTGCTTAGAGGGTTTGGCATCTAAGGTCATGGGGATAGTGTGTGAGCATATGTCTGGATCAACACCCTTCAAATCCTTGTAACTCCAAGCGAATACATCTCTGTATTCTCTTAGCAAGGCTATTAAAGCATGTTCCTCTTCCTCAGTTAGGTCATGGCCTATGTACGTGCATCTCTCCTCTCCTTCTTCTAGGGCCACTACTATTTTCTTGGTGGTTTCTTTGTTATCATAGGCTTCTCCTGATTGTGCCTCTCGTTTAGGCATTCTAATCATGAATCTCCTGTCATCTATCTCATACTTCTTAAAATTTTCCGGGACCTCAAACAAAGATTCTTCCTCTTCTGGTGTGACTTCTTTCTTCTTCCTTTTCTTTCCTTCTTCCTTAGGGGTTACATGTGTGGCTAGCCTTACATCATTTGTAAGCTTTACGTGCCTCTGGGGTTGAAATTCTACTTCATAGAAGTATTCTTCATCTGATGCAAAAGGTGGGTCCATAATGATTGACTCTAGATCGGAGTCACTTGCATCCTCAAATGCATCAGGGATAGGTTCACACTCTTCTAACACTGCCTCTCCCATGATCGGCTCTATGGAGAAGACTGAAATGTCATAGCCATCTTCATCACAGTGAGGTGTCCATTGTTCTTCATTGATGGCTACATCCATTGTTGCTAGAATTTCTGCCCAGCCGTGGGGTTCAGATTCTTTGTCAGGAAATACTACAGGTGCATAGGCTGGGTCTTGAATGGATCTATGTGTTTCGTTTGCACCTATTTCTCTGGCCTTTTCTCTTTTCTCCTCTTCTATTGCCACTTTGCACATCCATAAGTGGGTGTCTTCATGCATCCATGAGGATCCTGATCCTGTGGAATGCACCGACTCTGTATCATCTTTAGTTCTATGGATGGGATTCCATTGGATAGGAGGGACATCTCTATGAGAGTAATCTTTGAGATTCACTTTGGTCGTAACACCTATGTGTTGCAGGTACAAGGAATTGGTTCCCCAGTTCTGTACCACTTGCAACTGTCGCATAAAAGGTCGTCCCAAGATCATTTCATAGGCATGGTTCTTGCTAAAATCACATATAGCAAATGTATGCTCGAACTCAACGCCACATGTGGTGAGAGTTATTCCTTCTAACAGCCCTAGGGGTCTCTCTATGTGACCATCGGCCATTTGCAATTTCATCCTCGTGAGCCTGAGTGCTGGCTTGCCCCAACGCTTCCATAGTGAAGTGGTCGCAATTGCAACTCCTGCGCCTGAGTCTAAAATGGCCTCGGTGGTGTATCCTTGATGGGTGATAGGAAGATATGTGTTTCCCTCTTCGCCCTCACTCATGTCCCCTATCTTGTCCAATGGTATTTCTGGCACTGTTCTCTGGGATCCTACCTGGGAATGAGGTTTTGCTATTTCTGGTACTTGTTTGGCTATGTGTTTCCATAGTTCTGGCCTTACTTTGAGTAGCTCTTCTAAGGTGAGGTTGCACTGTACTTTAATGTTTTTCACTATCTCTGTGTTCCTAGGTATGACTGAGTCCTCATTTCGTACCATGACCGTGGGTGCTCTCATACAAGTAGACTTAGTTTCCCATGGGCCTGTGAAGTGGGGTAATTCTTGTAGAGAGTTGGACTCAAAGTCTACTCTTTCCTGAGAGTGGGTGCTCTCCAGCTCCTCATAAATGGATGGGATGTCTTGTGGGAATTGTTTGTGTGCATCATCCACAAGTTCAATAGGAGGAGAGACTTCACTTTCTTTAGCCCATTTGTCTTCTTGAATCTCTCGTAGGAATTTGGGTGTGAACCGATTCATAGAAGAAGATGTGTCCGGCTCCGTAGAGTTAGGCACATAGGCTTCCTGGGCAGGAAGACCTGCCCTTTCACTTGCCTTGTCCTTGTGTTGAGAGGCGGGTTCCTTTTCTGATTGTGCAATTAGTTTCTCTATTCTTTCTAACAGTCCTTCAAAGTGCAGCTGCGTCTTAGCTGAACTAGATATGTTAAAGAGGCGGTTGGCTTCAAACATGGTCTGAGCCAATTCCACCATCTTAGCACAAATTTTGGTTCGTTCTAGCTCTAGTTCTGCTCTAGGGTAACACTTTTCATGATCAGTTACGTTTGGCCCTTCTTGGATTCTGGCCTGATATGCTTTAAGCATCATATTACGGTCCTCAGGAGTGGGATCTGCTAGGACTGATCCTACTCTAGGGGGTGGTGGGATTAGGTGAGGCGGGTTGGAAGGTGTCGGTTCGGATGGAGATGGGAATGGTGGAGGTGATGGAGGTGGGTAGTGTGAGAGGGAGTTTGAGCTGTGAGTTCGGTTATCCTGGTTTTAGTCTCTCTTAGGCTTTCCTCAAGTTCACTCATTTTCTTTGCCCATTGTCTTTTCATTCTTTCACGACTATCTCACCAAGCTCTAGTCCTCTTCTTGGTTATGCTCTCAGTTTCACTAGCCTCTAGGCTCTTTTCCTGGCTTACCCCTTGGTTTTGCTGCAATGCCTGAGCTCTAGTAATCACTTGCACTGGTGCAGTGGAAGTCACACTTCTTGTAGAGTCTACTACTAACCCAATAACATTGATAGGAGTAATTTTTGGCATGTTATTGGGGTTCTTTGGACAATCTCGTAAGAGATGCTCCTTTCCACACTCTTGGCAAAAGCTCTGGATCGTCACTGATTGGGTTTGGGTAGGTGCAGGCATGGGGCAATCACGAATGAGGTGATCTCCCTGACATCTGTAGCATGGTCATCTAGGGAATGGGGGTCTTACTTGTCTAGGTTGAGGTCTAGGGTTGGGGTTTGCATACATGACGTTCGTGTAATCTGACTCCCAACTAGGTTCATTTGGCTCTTCACTATAGTAGGACTCACCATGTTCAAGAGATTGCATGTAGTAGGCCTGTGGGCTGTCAATATGCGTCGAATCAAAGCTATGGTCACTCGGGTCACTTTCAGAAAGCAATGGTGTTACAGGGACTATAGCTCTATTCAGGTTTTCTTCTGCAGCAGCATACTTTACCAGAATCACATTAGTAGGAGCAAGTGGTTGTTGAGCTAACACAGGCTGGGGTCTCAGTTGGGCCTGATATTGCGGTTGGTAATTTTGCTGAGGTCTAGTATACTGTTGTGGTGGGTATTGACTCTGGTATCTACCTTGCTGGTATGGTTGAGGGTAGGTTTGCCTAACTGCTTGCTTATTGTATGGGCAGTCTTGTGCTGTGTGATTTGCATATCTTCGTTCTATGGTGCAGTATTGGCTACTAGGATTTACTTGGGGTTGAGCCATAATGGGACATACATTCGCCATATGGTCACCTCCACAAGTATAACATCTTTTCACAGGGGCAAACCTTGGGATTTGTTTGCTAGAGACACCTAGTTTCTGAGCTACTTTCTCTGCAAGTTCCTCAATTGATGTGGGTTGCGTGGAAGAGAGGCTAGAGGCACTATCTGAATCTTTGTATATCTTGGAAAGCTCTAACTCCTCCCCTAGGTTATCCTCGATGTCAATGCACATGCGTACACATTCTTCTATGGTCCTAGGGTCCTTCAAGTACACATATGATCTCAGTTTGGTGCTTAACAATCCATCTAAAAATAAGGCCACTTGCTTGCCTGGAGTGGGAAACTCCGAAACAAGGCATCTTTCAAGATATTGCCTAAATCTTCTTCTTGCAAGTCTCACGGTCTCTTGAGGGGTTTGCTTGAAGCTGTGAATCAATGAGGATGTATTATGCCTTATGCCACTCTTAGAGAATTCAATAATGAAAGCCTCTAGGAGTTGGTCTATACTCTTGAACTGCCTCTCATTCAGTGGCTGAAACCATGTCAAGGCTGTGTTCCTAAGTGTTAGACCAAAGGCATTATATTGCGTGAACAGATCTTCAACTTGTTCAACTCTCAAGACTTGCCTAAACTCAGCCACATGATCGTATGGATCCCCAGTACCATCGAAGTAGTCTTCATGGACTTAACTAGCTGAGTCGGTCTCAAAGTCCTTGTGTGCTCTCTAGGTCGTGGTAGAGGGAACTCATCTGTATTTCTTTGATTCCTGGGAGCTCTAAGTACCTCAGGTTCCACTCTATTTGTTTCCGTTCTCGTTCTTTCTCTGCCCCTTGGGTTGGCAAAGCTTACTTCTGGCCTATCTCTACTTCTGTCTCTTTGAGTTCCATGAGCTTGGGATGTTTCCGCTCCAGGGTGACCATAGGACACATTCGATCTTGGTTGGGGGAAAATAAATTCACCTTTCCAAGTGTAAACATGCCTATCATTTTCTGTAACCACAAAGATCCTTTCTGAAGCGTGATCTAAGTAGGTCACTCTACCTGGAATATCAGGATCTTCGAACTCATATATGATTGTTCCTACATCAATTAGTCGATCAGATTTATACCTCCAAAAGGCTTCGTCAGTCTCTCAGTTCAGAAGCAGATCTATGCTCTTGTTGTCTTGGGGAACCCACTGTTGGAGTTAGACGTCTGCGGAAGCACGCGAACAGCACAAGGAAGAAGAAGAAGCTTGGAGCACAACACACAAGACTGAATGTATTACTAGAGAATGTACAAAGATAAGTAGCCCATTAGGGCAATCGGCGTATATACAAGCCGGGGGAAAAAAACCTCCTAAAGAGGGAAAAAAGTGCCCCGGCAGTCCTAGAGTGTTCACACACATCACTACCTAAATATATCAACAAATCCCCCCTGGGAGTGATGCGGTGAACAAGGAGCTGGCACTCATGTATAAGGAAGTGCCAAGCTATGTGGAAATCATTCCACAAAAGGAAGTAAGCCCAAAGCTTTGCGGAAAGCTTCAAACTTCTCCCTAGGCAGAGCCTTCGTGAAAAGGTCTGCAATGTTCTCCTGCGTGGGCACATATGCCAAGCTGATCTCCCCAGCAGAGAACCTCTCCCTGACATAGTGATAATGCACCTCAATGTGCTTAGTGCGAGCATGGAACACAGGGTTCCTCGCAACTGCCAATGCGCTCTGACTGTCAGTGAAGATGGTGGTGGCAGAAGACTGGCCAACACCCAAATCAGCCATAAGGCGTCTGAGCCACACACACTCAACAGTCCCTGTGAAAGCTGCCCTATACTCAGCCTCACAACTGGAAGTGGCCACAGTAGGCTGCTTCTTGCTCAACCAAGATATACATGAGCTACCAAGCATGAAGCAAAAACCACTGGTGGACACACGAGTGTCATAGCAACCAGCCCAATCTGAGTCAGAAAAAGCATGCAAATCTGGCGGTAGTGATCCCCCCTTGGGATAAAACAACCCAAGTAGCTGAGTACCACTCAAGTAGCGAAAGATGCGCTTAACCGCTTTCCAATGCGTGACTCCTGGGCAATGCATAAACCTGCTCATCTGTGAGACAGCAAACTGAATATCTGGCCGAGTAATGCATAAGTAAATCAAGCATCCAACAGCCTGCTGATAGAGAACAGCATCAAATGCATCTCCAGCATCATGAAGACTCAATCGTAAACCTGTCTCCATAGGAGTGGCAATAGGCTTACAGTCTTCAAGGCCAAAACGCTGCAATAATGTGTCAATATATTTTGTTTGACACAAAGCCATTCCACCATCAACGTGCATAAACTGAATGCCCAAATAGTGATGCAAATGCCCCAAATCAGACATCTCAAATGAGGCATGCAAATCAGCCTTAAAATCAGCAATATGTGTCTCAATAGGACGAGTGAGCAGCATGTCATCAACATAGACAACAATGATCAGAAGCACATCATTAGCACGTTTAACATATAAGGTGCTTTCAGTTGGACTGTTCTCAAAACCATGTGCAATCAGATAGGCATGTATCTTCTCATACCAAGCACGTGGTGCTTGCTTTAAACCATATAACGCCTTCTTTAACCTGCACACCTGGTTTTCATGCCCTTTCTGCACAAAGCCACGGGGCTGAAAAACATACACTTCTTCATGCAAGTCACCATTCAGAAATGCTGTTTTAATGTCCAACTAATGTACATTCCAACCATGATGGGCTGCAAGTGCACAAATGCTCCGAACAGTAGTCATACGGCATGTAGGTGCAAAGGTCTCATCAAAATCAATGCCTCTTTCCTGTGCATAACCCTTTGCAACAAGCCTAGCCTTATACCTGTCAACTATACCATCAGGTTTACGCTTTAGCTTGTATACCCACTTAGTGCCAATGGCCTTCTTGCCAGGAGGCAAGTCACATAAAGACCATGTACCATTCTTCATTATAGCATCATATTCAGATTGCATAGCAGCCATCCAATTGTCTGAATTTTGTGCTTCATCAAAAGAAACAGGCTCATTCTCATCACAGAGACTAGATGCAGCCATAGCATAGCAATCTGATGCAAAGGAGGCACTATGAGAGCCTGAACGAGTACGATATGACAAAGGAGCATCTAATTTGCTGTCACGCAAAGTCTGCACCAGCCATTTTGGCATAGTTTTTGCCTGCTCAATATCAGCTCTCTCATCAACAAGTGCATCATGTAAATCTGCATCAGAAATGGAATGATCTGCATCATCATATGAAACCTGCAAAGGCTGAGAAGTTGCCTCATTAGGACCAGCACTAGCCTGTCCACCTGTAAAAAGAGGCATCAAAGTATCATACATGTCTTTGGAGCTAACAGATGTCTCCTTAGTACATGAAAGCAATGGCTGAATAGTATCTTCCACAAAGACAACATCACGGCTAACCAGAATGCGTTTAGTCTGTGGATGATACAGACGATAGCCTTTACTTTCAGAACTGTACCCAACAAAAATACATTTTTCTGCCTTATCATCCAATTTTCTGCGATGTTGTTCAGGCACTAATGCATATGCCAAACAACCAAAAACACGCAGATGAGCAACAGATGGCTTGCGGTCATGCCAAGCCTCATATGGATTGATAGATTGCAACGCTTTAGTGGGACACCTGTTCAGTACATATGCTGCACACATGACAACCTCAAGCCAGAAACTATGTGGTAAAGCCTGACTTTTGACCATGCACCTCGCCATCTCCATGAGTGACCTGTTCTTTCGTTCAGCAACTCCATTCTGTTGAGGTGTATACGGCACTGTACACTGGTGTTTTATCCCATGTTCAGCTAGAAATGCATTAAAATCTGAAGACATATATTCCCCCCCTCGATCAGAACGGAGGGTGCCCATTTTACATGCTGACAGATTTTCAGCCAAAACCAAAAACTGTTTGAAGCACATGAACACTTCGGACTTTGCTTTGAGTGGATATACCCATGCATGCCTGGAAAAATCATCAATGAAAGTCACGAAGTAAAGGTAATTTCCAAAAGAGGGTGTCTGCATAGGACCACAGACATCACTATGTACAAGCTGCAATTTCTGCGTAGCCCGAACTGAACCATCTTTTGGAAAGGAAGAACGCTGCATTTTGCCCAAAATACAGCCTTCACAAACATGTTTTCCAGGTGCCTCAAGTTTGGGCAAAGAGGACACCATTTCAGATTTCTGCAGGCGTAACAAACTAGCAAAATTCAGATGACCAAAGCGTGCATGCCAAAGCTTTGCATCTGACATAGCCTGAGAATCATGAACTGCACATGCCGAATCATTCACAGATCTTTCATAGTCTATGAGCTTATACAGCCCACGACATAAAATGCCAGAAGCAATAATCACATCGCCATTTGAGAGATCATGGACTGTACACCTGTCATCAACAAATTTCACAACCAAGCAAATCTTGGCTAATGCAGAAACTGATAACAGATTCTTTTTGATCCCTGGCACAAATAAAGCATCTGACAAAGTGAAAGAACTACCATCAGCAGTAGTCAGAATGATCTTACCAACTCCCATAACAGGATAAGAGGAGTTATTGGCGCATGTGACAGTATTCCCTGTAGGGGCAGGCTCGAGTGAAGAGAAGAAACTGCGCTGCGAGGTAATATGTTTGGTCGCCCCACTGTCAAAATACCAAACATCTGAGTCTACTACAGACATGCACTGATCATGAGAAGATGGGTCAAAACTGCAGACAGTGGTAAACGCCCATTCTTCTTCCTGCACAAGATTTGCAGACCTGTTTTTGGTGTAGAGGCCTCTGCAACAACCATTCCAGCCTCTTTCTTCTTTGCCTCTTTAGAAGCCAGTTTTGGACAGTTCTTTATAATATGATCATTTCCTTTACAGTACTTGCAGAACAATTTCTGCTTTTCTGATTTCTTTTCATCTTTATCCTGGTTCTTCGATTGTGCAGCATTTGCAGATTTCTGCTTACTAGTAGAAGAGCTCCATTTTCCTTTGCCCTTCTGACTAGCCAGGAAAGCTTGATCTGCAACACGCATAATGGACCTGTTCTGCCTGGACTGATCTTCCTGCAACAGAACAGAGACTAATTCCTCAAATGACAAGGCATTCGGATTGCCTTTCATCATCAACCGAAGAGTAGAGGCAAAACTCTGATATGAATCAGGAAGACCATTCAGAACGGTCTGCACAAGTGAACTATCTGGTATAACCTCATCAGCAGAAATCAATTGTTCCTTCAGGTCTTTGATCTTTGTAAGAAAACTGTCCATAGAATCACCTTCATTCATGTGCTCACTCTCCAACTGTTTTCGGAGGTAAGCAACACGAGCCTCATTCCTAGCCTGGTACAAAGTGGTAAGTGTATCCCAAGCATCCTTTGCTGTTCTGCAAGAGCGAATGTGAGGAATAATGGCACGTTTGACAGACAAAGCTATCAATGCATGTGCCTGGGCATCTCTGCCATCCCAAGGAATCTGCTCTGCAGTAGGTGCAACAGAAACAGCAGCACGAACAGGAATCTGCGGAATATCATCTTCGACACCATCTTCATCAGCTCCAACACCTGTATTTGCAGTACCTGTCGTTACAGGTGTAACAGGACGTCTTTCAACACCCTGCACAATGTTCCACAATCCTTTTGCAACCAGTACATGTCGCATCATATAAGCCCATAATGGGTAGTTGGTACTATCCAACTTATCCTCAATAGCCAACATACGGAATACATCACTGCTTTCAGCCATGGCCGGTGACTAAAATACCTTGATGCAGAAAATTGACTGTATCTAAAAAAGTTGAACGGAACTGCCCAAACGAGTTCTGCTAGACCTGTAGCAGACTTCGAGACGCTTAAACTGGCGAACAGAAACTGGTATATACCTTTGGCACAAAAGGACGAAATAGCCTGCACAAGCACTGCGATAGTGCGTTCGGAGGCCGAAACGAGCTCAGATCGCGATTTCGGCAACACCCTGAGTATGCTCACCAAATTTCGTGCGAATCTGAGACTGCAAACGGAGGAGTGTCGACGGCGCCCTAGAAGAAGCGACGACCTGCTCTGATACCAATTGTTGGAGTTAGACGTCTGCGGAAGCACGCGAACAACACAAGGAAGAAGAAGAAGCTTGGAGCACAACACACAAGACTGAATGTATTACTAGAGAATGTACAAAGGTAAGTAGCCCATTAGGGCAATCGGCGTATATACAAGCCGGGGGAAAAAAACCTCCTAAAGAGGGAAAAAAGTGCCCCGGCAGTCCTAGAGTGTTCACACACATCACTACCTAAATATATCAACACCCACTCTGGTGTCTAATTGAATAGCCCAAATTTGCCCAAGTACAACCTCGTTGCTGAGTTCTTTTGTATCAGTTACTTGATTCTTTTTAGTGGTTACCGTGTTTATGTTCTTGTAAAAAATCATGTCGTCAGGAATATTTGAGTTAATTTTCGCACTGTAAGTTGATCGTTCCATGTTAGATTCTTTCCTTTAAGGTTATCGCATCACGAAGAGATTATGTTTAATCTTGAACTTGAGTGCATAGGTAGTCTTCGACTTGATTGATGCCTATTGTTGCCCTGACTTACTCCTAGCACTTCCCGCACTTAACCTAAGCTACGAATTGATAGAGGGTGTTGAGGATTTTCCAACCTTGATTTTCTTTCCTTGTGTTGTTGCCCTGGTGTGCTTAGGACGCGTGTTCCCAAGCTTGCACTTACTCTTGCTTAGAATGCCCTCAAGTGCTCTTACTAGACCTGTAAAAGTCCCACGGTTAGCTCAAGACTTAGATTCAAATGACACAATAGACCACTTTCATGCATGTAACTCACAAACCAAATTATCCTTTGCCTTTATGGAAAACAATCCCAAGGATCCCTCAATTTTCCTACCTCGGGGTATGGTCAACTTCAAAATACCCTATCTAATAATCCTGATATTAATTTTCACATAACCAGTGGAAGTTTTGGTTGTACTCCCCACGAGCTTTCCAACAAAACAAGAATCACAGCAAATGGATTTCGTATGAGAAAGTTATGTCAGTTCAGGCTTCAGGGATTAAAACAGGGTTCAAACAGGCCAACAGGGCAACAGGTTTTCCTCGGGTTATTTGCCTATAACCTCCTTATGTGCTCTAGAGTCCATTATCCATGTCCAAAATTACCCAAAATCTTCAATTTACAAAACCCTAAAAAATAGTCGAAAATGGCTGTCAATCGCGATCGAGTGGGCTGTCAATCGCGATGGACATGGCTGTCCGTCGTGGCCTGTCAGTCGCGATGGACACGTGTCAATCGCGATTGATGGGTGTCAATCGCGATGGACAGGGGGTATCGGTCGCGATGGACTCCTGTCAGTCGCGATGGACAGAGGGTATCGGTCGCGATGGACTCTTGTCAGTCACGATGGACAGAGGGTATCGGTCGCGATGGGCTCCTTGTCAGTCGTGATGGACAGCTGTCAGTCGCGACGGACTGAAATTTCGGGTTTTTTCCGTGTTTATGTGTTGATCGGGGCTCTATACGTCGCGATGGTCAAGATTCTCGTCGAAATGGGGTGTCAATCGCGATTTTTTTGTCGGTCGCGATGGACAGGGGTGTCCGTCACGATGGACACGTGTTCGTCGGGGTCTGTCAGTCGCGATGGACTGGCTGTCTGTCGCGATGGACAGTGTCAATCGCGATTGATGCTATCAATCGCCATGGACGGAGAAAATGCAAATTTTTTTGAAATTTTTGTGGATTTGTGAAGTGCAAGGTCTCTAGTCTACTGTGGTGCACTTAGTTTTACCAATAGATGAATTTTTCTGTCAATCGCGATTGACAGAAGCTTGCGACACAGAGACAGTTTTGCACATTTCCGTACCTGCACAACGTGCTGGGGATGATGGGATGGCCAATACCTGCAAGCAAACTCAAGAAACATGCAAAAAATAGCACACAACAGTTCGCTCTCGCTCTCTCTCACAAGTGGAATGAGGGAAATGGAATGGAGAAGGTGATAAGATCAAAACTGAAAGTTTCGTGATGATGGAGATGGAGGTGTGAGATGGTGATGATGATGATGATGGTGATGAGGAAAACAAAAGAAAATAGATAAAAGTGAAGAAAATACCTATGACTCCAACGCGTCAACTCTACATCTTACCATCACATGCTCGTCCTCAAAGCTCGATCCCCAACAACGGTGCCAAAATTTGGTGTAGCTCAGTGATGAGTAGCACCTCCTTTAATGTCAATCTGGGAAGACAAGAGGATGGTATGAAGACCTCGAGCAAGTGAAGGCACAAGTGCGTGAGTGAGAAGCACACAAACATGCACACACATACACACACGCGCACACACGGCAAGAAAAAGAGTGAGAGGCAATGGAGTTCTTAGATTACTTTCAAAAAACTCATACAAGTTCAAATCAATTACAAGCTAACCTCAAAAATGAGTTCTCTAGCTCTATTTATAGTTTTTGACTAGGTTTTGGCCCTGTCCAGACCTAGTGTCCGCCCTAGTTAAAAATTAGGTTCCAGGGCCTATTTGAAGGCTTAAACGGAGTCTAAAAAATACGAAAATTGATATGTAGGTACTTCTAAAGCTCCTCAAGCTCAAGGACTCCTTGGGTCGCACAAAATGGAGCTACAAAAATATGAATGGTATTTACAATGA
>CM035408.1:211294510-211334510 GCA_020310875.1 Ceratopteris richardii
GCTAGTGTCAATCATACTGCTAGGTCTTGGGCCCAGCAGTTGAGCCACCACTCATACTACCCTAGCTCTGAGACTAGTGAATCAGAGATGTCTCAAGGCATGGACAGACCTACGGGAAGTTCAGGAGTGCCATACTTGCACAGGGTAGAAGGCCCTTACAAAACGCAGTTGGAATACCTTAGGACCAACCGATTAGGTGCTAGCATCTATGAGGACGGCCTAGGAAGATCTGTGGTACAGATTAAGAATCCTGATCAATCCATTGGACTAGAGCGCCCAGCTGTCAAGTTAAAAAACGAAGCCTACTTAGACAAGGAAGGGACAATATATGTAGTCACCAATCACCCAGATAAGACTGATGAATTTGGGAATGAGATCCCAGGAACGGACTTAGGTGACCTAGAGCAAGGAAACAGGGGTGAAGAACCGAGGACCCCTCGAGGCAAATCTGTTCTCACTAGGATTATCACACCAGAGTGGATTCCCCAAGATAATAAGAGCATAGATCTGCTTCTGAACCGAGAAACTGACGAAGCCTTTTGGAGGTATAAATCTGATCAGCCAACTGATATAGGAACAATCATGATCTATGAGTTTAAGGATCCTAATAGCCCAGGCAGCGTGACCTACTTAGATCACGCTTCAGAGAGGATCTTTGTGGTTACAGAACATGATAGACATGCTTACACTTGGAAGGGTGAATTCGTTTTCCCCCAACCAAGATCGAATGGATCCTATGGTCACCCTGGAGCTGGAACATCCCAAGCTCATGGAATTCAAAGAGACAGAAGTAGAGATAGGCCAGAAGTAAGCTTTGCCAACCCAGGGGGCAGAGAAAGAACGAGAGTGGAGAAAAATAGGGTGGAACCTGAGATACTTAGAGCTCACAGGAATCAAAGAAATGCGGATGAGTTCCCTCTACCACGACCTAGAGAGCACACAAGGACTTTGAGACCGACTCAGCTAGTTAAGTCCATGAAGAACTACTTCGATGGCACTGGAGATCCATACGATCATGTGGCTGAGTTTAGGCAAGTCTTGAGAGCTGAACAAGTGGAGGATCTATTCACGCAGTACAATGCCTTTGGTTTAACCCTTAGGAACACTGCCCTGACATGGTTTCAACCACTAAACGAGAGGCAGTTCAGGAGCATAGACCAACTTCTAGAGGCATTCATTATCGAATTCTCTAAAAGTGGCATACGACATAACACTTCCTCGCTAATTCACAGCTTCAAGCAAACCCCTCAAGAGATCGTGAGACTTGCTGGAAGAAGATTTAGGCAATACTTGGAGAGATGCCCTGTCCCTGAGCTAGCCACACCAGCTAAGCAAGTGGCTTTATTCTTGGATGGATTGCTAAGTACCAAATTGAGGTCATATGTGTATCTGAAGGACCCTAGGACTATAGAAGAGTGTGTACGCATGTGCATTGACATCGAGGATAACCTAGGGGAGGAACTAAAGCTTTCCAAAATCTACAAGGACTCAGATAGTGCCTCTAGCCTCTCTTCCTCGCAATCCACATCAATTGAGGAATTAGCAGAGAAAGTAGCTCAGAAACTAGGTGTCTCTAGCAAACAAATCCCAAGGTTTGCCCCTGTGAAAAGATGTTATACTTGTGGAGGCCACCATATGGCGAATGTCTGTCCCATTATGGCTCAACCCCAAGTTAATCCTAGTAGCCAGTACTGCACCATAGAACGAAGGTACACCAATCACACCGCGCAAGACTGCCCATACAATAAGCAAGCGGTTAGGCAACCCTACCCTCAGCCATACCCTCAACAAGGCAGATACCAGAGTCAATACCGACCACAACAGTTGAATACACTCTTAGTCCAAGGGAAAGTGCCTACTCTCAATGATAAGTTTACCCTAACTTGTTGATACTAGGTCAATTTGGGTCTTCTAAGTCCACAAATTTTTATATATATAGGTATATATAATTCCCATGAACGAAGTCCTTGAAATAAAACGACCGAGGCTACCTAGTTGATCAGTCCTACCCAGATGCAATCCGGAAAACGCAAAACCATCAAAACGGGAGACTAACTCCACATTTTCTCGATGGAAGCACTATATCCACCACTTCCACATATACCTGGGGACTTGTGTTATGATCAAGATGTTGATAAATCGCAGCTATAAGTTAGCAATGATGTCGCATAGAGACAATATCTGTCAATAAACTCTGAAGCAATTGAACTCTCAGCCTTAAAATGAACACCACGTGATACCTCTCAATTAAGAGAGTCTAGACGCCATCGTAGGTCTTCTTGAACCATAAGTGCCACGAATGCACTTCTTGTATTAAGTCCTTCAAAGTGAGACTTACAGTTATAGGCGCTAGCTTGCCCGCGATTCAGACATCAAATTTCTCTTCGATGACTCCCAATGTGCAAGGAGGACAATGGAACCGCATGCTATCAAATACTTACATAACTAGATTGTCGACATTTGCTTGCCTGCTTACTCGATTCCTCTCAGACCAACTAATAACCTCCGGAACATAAGGACTCAAAGTTTTCCCTACTAGAAGAATGACCGCAAACACGGATCAAACCGCTCTAAAACGTTTGACATGATCCTGTGAACATACTGCTATTTTACAAACAAGACATAAACTTCGAGCGAAGCAGGAGAAGCAGTAGATAAGACACATTCATTACTGATTACCATTGAATCTCCGTTAGAATAGACTACACCAGCCGCGAAGAAATAGGAAGAAAGCCCAAACTCCATGGCTAAGAAAAGAAACTAGCACCATCGCAATTTCCGTAGGCTCTATACAACCGGCACTATGAATCCGTTACATGAATATATGATTAAATACAAGCAATTAGGTCCGTTTTCAACTTGGCAATGCACCAGACCGACTTGCTCTGTGACTTTCACTCGACCAGAAGGGAGATCCTATCAAAGGAGCTCAAACACGCTGAGATACCTACAGATTAGAAGGACCCTTTCCGAATGACAAGGGTATCATAGGCCACGCCCTTCAAGCGATTCTTGAATATTTGCCCCTCCAACGCACATTCAGTAGTAAGTACACCACCTATTAGTAAGAGATCACGAGAATGCAAGCATAACAATGCACATTGTACGATGCCAATAGCACTCGTTGTGTAGCAAAATTTTTTCGATTGATTAATGAATCTTCATACTCAGGCTCGTTATTGTTCTTACTGGTTGTATTAATGTGTTGAAACAAAAGGCCACGCCTCTAGGAAGAAAACTCTAACTCACGGAGAAAACAACAAAACGGTTGATCGATGGGAAGGCGAAAACCACAACCAAGGAAACCCTGCGTGAAAACCATCGCCTGCAGCACATCATTGCAGATCAACCATCAGGGACATCGCCCATGAGTACAAAATTATCCACAAGATTATATCGCATAATCCAGTTCTACGTCAGAAGTAAAAAGCAGACTCCAAAACCTTGCTTCAAGAGACGTCATGAGGATCCGCATCATCAACAACAGAAAGACCAGATAACACAGCTTAACCAGCAAATGTGAGTTCCCAAAACGGTCCACAGTTAGAAGAATCCATCCTATTCGAATCATATTCGCACAAATTAATACTCGCCCTGGCTAACCGCATGCGTCATATTCATTAGTTGTATACTTCAAACCCATGAGAGTCAGACAGGCTGACATTCACAAGCAATTGACTCTTTCGACAATGTGCATCAGGTAGAGTCAGAGGTGAAGGCGTAAAGAAGCATGTCGTATGCCAAAAATTCACATGCACTACGGAAACGAACTACAACGATCAGAAAAAGTTAGTCTCTACGAGGCAGATATGCAGAGCTTCTTACTTTGATGACGAGTTTCCTCTGGGGGAAGATTCAAGTCAAGGAGCGGCCTCCCTTCCAGCCCTTATCCCAGACACACCAATCTACACTAGCCATGTTTGCTGGAATTGCAGGTGACGAAGCCCCTCCTCCATCTCTCCTTCACTTGCACTACTCCATTCCTTCAACGAGCTTCAAAAATAACTTCTTCAACTGGTTGGTTGATGAAGTATAGCCTCGGAGCTGGAGTTCGAGAGGAAGAACCGAAAACTGCCTTCCAATATCGTCCGCCATGGCTTGGAAAGGTAGGGGCAGCACGAGAGTGATAGAGCGAGAAAAAGTAATTAGGGGTTGCAGGTCATGACAGCGCTCAGTGGTCAAGTGCAGACACCCATCTGCATCCCCGATTCCTGTCGAAGCCTCCTACCAAAAAACGAGCCGCCCCTCTTTTTTTCTTTTCAGATTCCTTCAACCCTCCTTTACTGCTGCACGAAAAAAGAGAACTCCCCCTCCAGTCCAAGAGAGAGAGAGATATCAGAGATTCGGCGCCGCCCCCCTTTTCCGTTTCTCTCGTCAGAACTGCAAAAAAACAGACCTGCCAACCTGGCTGTTGCTGTAGAAAATTGCAGAATGGAGATAAGGAATATGGCAAACCACCAAGCCCTCCATCAGACAGACCATAGGTTAGTTCCTTCTTGAGAATCTATAAAGAAGAACGCAATGCAGAAATTGAAATGCTCATCTAGACACGTTAGTCCATGGAGGAAAATTTCAAAGCCACGCTAACTTCTCCTTGAGGCTGCCCCTTGGATCCAAGTACTTTGTATTTCATGGGAGCAGTTTCACCATCAGCAAAAACTTTATCCAGAGGAATCACAACATTGCCCAATGGATCATCGGATCTCATGTCATCGGATTGAGTGAGCGTTCAATCACACGGCTCCTCTGAATATCCTTATGGCAGTATATGACGGCATAAGGATCTGATTTTCCAAGAGCATCTTGAAATTTCCCATTAGGAAGTTGCACTTTATATTTACAAGGAGCGATTTGTCTTTCAGCAAAAAGCTGGCTCAGAGGAATGGTTAACGAACCCATTGCTTCGTCTGCACCATGCTTCTCTTGATCCAAAATGTGTATGTCCAGTGCTTGAGGTCCATGTGGAATCTCAAATAAAAAGCTTTCATTCCATATTGGACTCTTACCCCCGTCATGGTTAAGCGGCAACATCAAGAAGCAATATGAACCACTGAGGATCCATATTCATGCCCGAGTTAGATAAGGCAGAAGGAAAAGGCAAGAACATTCAATGCCACAACAAAGCAGAGTGAGCCATGCTCAACCCCTTTTCTCCACATCCCTGCAATCAGTATCTCCACATGCTTCTCGTCAATCATCAAATTCATTCTTCAAGTGCCTGAAATCAAACGCATTTTCCTTCCAAATAGAGCCACATTAGTGCATAAAAATCAACCATTTTCTGAGCTAACATACTTCCCTCTTCTTATTTGCGAAGTTGTCCTCGACGAGCCACTTTGCTGCAACCTACTCCAACCAACCATGAACATGTCAATTTTCAATTGGTCCACATACCTTTTCATCGAGCCGTCACTTCCACTGAACCTGCACTTACGAAGCTATCAATGCTCAAGAAAAAATCACTCATGAATACATACAAATCAATCACTTCCAAAATGATTCAAGAACATGCACATATATGCAATTCCATTTCAGCCATGCATCAATTTGCTCATACATTCCCTTATGGAAAATGGTCTCAACCAAAATAACACATGCACACCTTTCCATGAATTACACATGCAACTACCATTGCGGAAAACAGAAAAGAAAATACCGAAATAACAACAACAACTGAAATGAATCCAATCGGACATGCAAAAATACCCAAAATGCATACCCCATTATTGCACCTACTATTCGATATGTACGATCATTCCATGACTAGACACTTCCGAAGAATCCACATCGTCGCCCTACAAAAGCCATCGAAACTCGAGTGCAAGGGAAGACATACATCAGAACCCTAGAGTGTCACACATACTAGAAAACCCTCGGATAGAGCACACAAGTTATAAAGCAGACCCGTTGCATTACCTCGCTAAAGCCTCATCCATAAGTACATATAGAGTCTCCGTGCCTTCAAGAATGTTGATTCAAAGTGAGCTGATCTGTCGCAAGCCAACACATACCAATCACATAAGCAAATAACATTCCCTTCCAGGCGATCATCGCCCTCTCCTCTCTCTCTCTCCCCCTCAGGAGTGGGGAATAACTTCATATGACAATTTTATTTTAATCACACATTGGCCTACATTGACACTGGATGCGATTCGTGGACCTGACCACCCGATCAGGTTGATTCCACCCATCTACCAAGGCAATGCAGCGCACAACACACAAACACACAATGATAACACATAACATATATCAGCTAGCCCATAACGAAGCTGGATGCGGCTCGTGGTCGTGACTACCCAGCCATGATGGCTCCACCTACCTACCAACCCGTTATGGCGCGTAGCTAAGACACAAACATATATATCCCAAGCCTATGGCGAAACTAGCTGCGGGTCGTGGTCCTAACCACCCGGCGAGGATAAATCCACCCACCTACTAGCCCACCATAGCGCATTGGTACGATCATAGCAACACAAATTTTTTCTTTTCTTTTTCTTCGTTTTTTTTTCATAGTTAATTAATTCACCCAAGTCCTGAGAATTAGGGAGAGGAAGAAAGGGACTTTTCCCACTGTTCCCACACATACATGCAAACATATACACTCTAGCCTTTGACAGATCAACCACCTTTTCACTCCATTCTCTCAATTACAGACACTACATATGTATTCATCGAGTTGACTTTTCACTAGGTAACATCAGCCAGCTATGCCTTAGTCCCTCCTGTACCTATCCCTAGGTGTCCTAGAATGTGAGTCTCCGGGATGTCTCATGTAGCCTCACATCGTACTCGTATCCCGACAACGTCCCTAGGCCGAGTCAGGCTCAACTTCAGGAGCTCCGTCATCACTTCCTATCGTTAGCACATCTGCCCAAGCCCACGTGATATCATTTTCCTCGTTAGGCATTTCCCTAGAAGGATCAAAATAGTAATATCGATCTCCCGCCCATCCTACATGTCGAGTCAGGTATTCCTCAAAACACTCAATGTAAAATGCAACACCCAAACCCTGATTTATAAAGCATACCAGCCAATGCGCTTCCTCAACATCGTATTCCGTCTCAAAGTCGTCGACATCTATGTCCATGCAGGCGAATGTTTGGTCCGAGAAATATATCCTTAGCTCGTACAAGTAGAGTTGCGTTATTTGATATGCCATTTTGTTACTTAGCTCCTAACAGTCTCTACATAACACAAAAAATATTAGAAGTCCAAATTCTTGAGCTAGCACAGAATAATATTTATGACAACAAAAATAATAACTAACATATGCGCATATATATATATATATATAACTATACATCTATGTACAAGGAGTCTACTTCGTCCTTCTGCTTGAATCTCATCTGGCTTCTCCCGTCCTAATATCACTTGAAATATGGTTTAATTCGAAGCGCGTTAACCTTCACGGGAGCATATTCTTCTCCTAAATCTTGAATTTGCATGGAACCATTGGAGTTGAGTTCCACCACCTTAAACGGTCCTGCCCATCTTGTCTGTAACTTCCCCGAGAATTTATAATATTTACTATCATAAACTAGTACCAAATCCCCTTCTTGAATCACATAGGTCTTGAGATTCTTATCATGCCTCTCCTTACGTCTCTTCTGAATAGCTTTCAAACTTTGTTGTGCGATAAGTCTCTTTTCTTCCAGCTTGATCAGTTGTATGTACCTTTCCTTCAATGACTCTTCCTCTCCCATCCTGGCTTTGATGGCCACTCTTAATGTTGGAACTTCTTTTTTGATGGGAAAGATGGCTTCCTCACCATATACTAGGGAGAACGGAGTGCTCTTAGTCGTCACTCGGTAGGATGTTCGATATGCCCACAAGGCTTCCAAAAGTCTCTCATCCCAGTCTCTCCTATGCACAGCTACTGTCTTTGTCAGAATCTGTTCCAATACCTTGTTGGTGACCTCCACTTGTCCATTTGCCCTCGGGTAATATGGAGTGCTTTTTCTATGTTTGATCTTATATAATTCCATTAACTCCTCGATCAATTCGTTGACAAAATGTGTTCCTCTATCACTCACTATTTCCAACGGGCATCCGAATCGAGTGATAATTTGTTCGTATAAAAATTTAGCCACATCAACAGCTCGGTCAGTCTTCAGAGCTTTGGCTTCCACCCACTTGGTAACATAGTCAGTACAGACCAAAATATACCTATTAGATCTTCGTCGTGAGGGAGGATCAATAGGCCCTACAAAATCAATTCCCCACTTCTCAAACGGCTTAAGAGCGAGCACCGGTGTGAGAGGAGCAGCATGTGCTAATGTGGGTTTGCCCATTCGTTGGCATTTGTCGCATTTCTTACAGTATGTATGCGAGTCTTTGAACAATGTTGACCACCAATACCCAGCTAATAAAATCTTTCTTGCCGTCAATTCACCAGCAAAATGCCCACCGCAAGGTTCGTCATGCAAAGCCCTCAACACTAGATTTGCTTCTTCTTCCTCGAGACACCTCCGATAAATGCTCTCATGAACAAAATATCGATAGAGTTGCCCCCCAATGATGCTATGGTGCTTCGCCAATGCTAACAGTTTTTGCTTCTCTCTCTTGCTTGCTCCTGGCGGATATTTAGTAGTGCACAAGAAATTCACCAAGTCGGCATACCAAGGTACTTTAGCTTCAACCTGGAATAGATGCCCATCAGGAGCATCGTCAGGCACACCAGAGATTGGCTCCTCATTAACAATTCGAGATAAATGGTCAGCCAATATATGTGCTTTGCCTGGTCTGGTTACCACTGTGAACTGAAATTCTTGGAGGAGTAGCATCCACCTCATCAATCACCCTGATAGCTCGGGTTTATTAATGATGTACTTTAGGGCTTCATGATCCACATAAAACGTGAAGTGTTTTCCCATCAAGTAATGCCGATACTTGTTCACTGCAAAGATCATCGAGAGACATTCTTTCTCCGTAGTCGTGTAGTTCCTCTCAGTGCTATTCAAATTGCGACTTGCGTAATAAATAGGATGGTCCAACTTCTTTTCATCGGCTTGGCATAGTACTGCTCCAACCGCAGTATGAGAAGCGTCGGGATGCACATGGAATTCCTTCTTCCAGTTGGGTGCTACCAAAATTGGTGCATTTATCAAGCTTTGTTTGATTGAGTCGAATGCAACTTGACACTCTCCAGTCCATTGGTATTGTTGGTCTTTCCTCAAGAGATTCGTCAATGGCGCTGCTATTGATGCAAAATTTAATATAAAACGTCGATAATAATTTGCATGCCCCAAGAATCCTCTGAGTTGCCGCAAGTTTTGAGGAGGTGGAAGTTGTCCGATCTTTTCCACTTTATCCTCGTCAATCGCAATCCCTTTTTTGGAAATAACATGTCCCAGAAGCAATCCTTTCCGCACTCCAAATGTGCACTTTTCAGGATTCAATGCGATGCCTATTTCAATGCTTCTTCTTAAAATCGCTTCGATCCTCTCCATCATGTTTTCATCGTCGCCTCTAATCGCAAAGTCATCGAGAAATATCTCCATCCAATCCTGCAAGTAGTCTTGATATGCAGCTATCATTGCTCTCTGGAATGTGGCCGGTGCATTGCATAATCCAAATGGCATCACACGATATGCGTACATACCCCATTCTGTCGTGAAAGTAGTTTTTGATTGATCCTCTTCATGGATTTGGATCTGGTTGTACCCACTGAAACCATCCAAAAAGGAGTACAATTTATGGCCAGCCACTCTGTCCAAGATTTGATCAGTGAACGGCAAGGGGAAATGATCCTTCTTTGTGCGCTCGTTCAACTTACGATAATCTATGCAAATACGGATTTTCTTATTTTTCTTCGGAACAACTACAATTGGTGATACCCACTCACTGGATGCGATGGGATATATGAATCCTGCTTCCAATAATTTGGTCAATTCCAGCTTGATCAATTCCGAGTAGACTGGATTTGTTCGCCTGAGTCGTTGGCATATTGGTCGTGTGCCTTCTTCCAAGTCTATATAATGTTGGCAGATTCGAGGATCAATTCCTCTTAAATCACTGTATGACCATGCAAAGGCCTTGCCGAAATCTTTGAGTGTCATTTTAATACAATCTCGTACTCCATCTGGTAGCTCTGACCCTATACTCAAGAACTTTTCTGGAAAAACTTCCCATCTTTCCAACTGAGCTTCTCGTGAGTATTCCTTATTCCTCGATGACACTGTGATTGGAATGTGCTCTCCGATCACGCGTGCATGGTTGGCCAATAAATCATTGTTTCGTTCTGTTTCGATTGAACCTAATTTCTTTAATTCAGCTTTTGAAATGGCTTCCGACACTTTAGACTTACTCTTCGCTTCTTTTTCCAACTCTCGACTTCTCTTAAGAATCTCTGCTTCTAGCATTCTAACTCTTTCTCTCAACTGTTGCACTTCCATCGTCGGAGCTAACTCTAGTTTCAGCTCTTCTCTTGAAGTTCCCTTCTCCGGGGATTGAGTAGCTTTGTTTTTACTTACGTCTATACTCAACATGTAGCACTCAAATTCTCTTGTATGCGTCAACCATCCTAGCAACTCCTGATCGGAATCGTCGTTATAGAGCAATGGATTTTGATACTCTCCCATCTTCGTGTCTTGATTCTTAAAGAGCTCCAAGTTGAACCCGTCTTGAAGCAGATTCTTGTAGGTGTCTGTGTTCAAAGAAAACCTAGCTCGTGCAATCCCTTGCCTTGCTTTCTCCTTTTCTTTCATTTCCATCTCATCGACTATTATTGTTTTCTTCTTGTTGCTTGAAGGTGTGGATACTTGTATTTGAATCCGATCAGACTTTGGCCCTATTGAAATAAAACCTGTGCGCCAGTCATGCACACGTTCGGCTTGCACCAACCATGGCCGTCCAAGTAGGATCGAGAAGGTCGCCTCTGAGGTCCTTGGTCTTACTATCAAATAATCGACTTTAAACTCTAGACCACCCACAACTGTGCTTACGTTCTTCAAAAGGCCCGCAGGCTTTACTTGTGTTTGATCTGCCATTCTCAAAGACATCGGCGTTTCTTCCATGTGGTTGAGGCCCAAAGCTTTCATCATGAACTCAGTCATCAGGTTGACTGCGGCTCCACTATCTAACTGAGCACCGGGGGCTGCATATCCTTTAATTTCGACCGTCACAGCTGGAGCATTTGAATCGATTTGCGTCGTAATACTTTGAATGATCCCTTGGACATGTTTATCTTGTCTCTTTTTATCTCGAGCTTTCCTCGGCTTCTTAATATATTCGTTGTAGAATTGTTTCCTATAAGCAGGTGAACATTTTAGCAATGTGCCAATGTCTAGCGTGACTTCCGTGTCAGCGAGCAACTTTACAATATCCACTTCTTCCGAACTTTGTCTTTCCTTTCTACACTTCGAAGCCCTTAATCTTTCGGGGAATGGTGCTATGCCTGGCACAAACTCCTTGGTCACTGGTGGAAGAATCTCAATCTCTTCCCCATCCTCAAACTCTTGCTGCTCAACAAATCCTCCAACTTGGTTTTCTACCTCTTCACGCTCAGCGATCTTCTCTTGACTCCCTTCTTCACCTTCGCCTCCTGGATTCTTCTTCGAATACTCTTGAGTCCTTGTGACTACTGCCACAGTTGGATCTTTGTGTGGTTTCTTGGCCTCGTAAGCATCCACAAAGTGCATTGACGAGCTAGAGCCTTCTTGAGGGTTCGGTGTCTTGAACACTACTCCGATTGTAGGAACATGCTCTTGAGCTCTCGATGTGGAATGCATCTGCGTATCAACATAGTTCGAGGACCCTATTGGTCCTTTTTCCTTGCCGGCGGCAGCTCTTCGTTTTGGACAATCTTCATCAAAGTGGCCCTCTCCACTACAGTACCTACATAGTGGAGTATAATCAATTGGTTTCTTTTCGTTTGGACATCTAGATTGAGTATGGCCAAAGCCATGGCACCTCCAACACTGGATTGGACCATCTCTTCTTTGATCACATGCGGCTCCTCTTGGATAGTCTCCTCCTTGACCCTGAGCACCATATCCATAAGTTGGTCTGTTTTCCCAACGAGATGTAGGTGGCACACTTTGAGCGGGCAATCCCGTATAAGGTCTTTCTCTTGTATCTCCTGATTTCATGGTCCTCTCTTCATAGGCTCTCTTGTTGTAACATCGGTCCTCCGTGTGATTTGTTCTTCCACAAAAAGTACAACGCATCCTAGGTGGTGATCTATCTGTGAATACTCTCGAGACTGTAGGGCATTCTGAAGCCAAATGGCCGTAACCATGGCACTTTCCACACCATGTATTTGATCGAAACACTTGATTCGGGTTTGTTGTGACCTCTGGTTTTACTGTGTATGTCTCCTGGGTGATTGTGGCAGCTTTTATAGCTTGCGTGACCAACTCCAATATTCGTTCCTCAGTTAGCGCAGGCTTTACCTCGCCTGGTGTGCTAGTGGCAGCTACAAAAGCTGGAGTCGTCAATGCAGGACTTCCTTGGCCAGGGTCTTTCATCGGTATGCTCCCTGGGCCTCCCATAGGCTCGTATAAGAGCTCCATCTTCCTTTGTTGGCATAATTGTACTTCCTCCCAAAGCCTCTCTTGTTCCTTAGCATCCATTAAAGTTGCAGGTCTTGTCAGGCTGATATGCTGCTGTGCCGTAGGATCTCTCAATCCTGAAATGAATCTTCATTTCAATGTCTCATCATTTGGGGCATTCACACCCATCTTTCTTACCAACGTTTCCATTCTCTGAATGTAGTTATCAATGCTCTCATTGACTCCCTGTCGCAAATAATCCATTTGTTGGGCCAATCTGTCTTGGAAGCCTTGTCGTCGAAACTTTGCCAAGAAGGCTTCCTTGAGCATTTGATAAGTTCCACGCTCTTGTGGTGTCAGATTCTCATACCAATTGGCTGCCTCATCACGGAGAATAGCCGGAAAAATTCTCAACCTTTGATCCTGGTCAACTACATCATTGGCTTCACAGGTAACCTCGAATACTTGGATAAAACTATCCGGATCTTCGTCCCAAGTACCTAAAAACTTGGTGAAGTCCCCCAAATGAACCGAAATCCATTGAGCCATTTCAAACAGAGGTGTGATGTCGATATCACTTCGATCCCAGAAATTTAATGCACGTGGCCTCAGGATCCCTCCTTCAAACTTCCGCACTTGATTCGCGACTCTCCTACGGGAGTACACGTTTTTGGGTGATTTCCTCGAGCCAATCGAGGTCCACTCACCTGGCGGTTCCCACCTTCTCCTTTCTCTTTCAAGGGCTCTTCTCTGAGCGCGTTCCTCTCTTTGAGTTTGTGTTGCTCCTGACGATGAGCTCCCCTCGCTCATGTACTAGATCTTGGGGTCCGCAAGCTCGGCCAACCTGTGGCGCTAGGTGAACCTATGGCACTCTCTTATAGAGACGTGCCAAGCAATTTCCTGGCAAACGCACCAAAATGAATACACTCTTAGTCCAAGGGAAAGTTCCTACGCTCAATGATAAGTTTACCCTAACTTGTTGATACTAGGTCAATTTGGGTCTTCTAAGTCCACAAATTTTTATATATATAGGTATATATAATTCCCATGAACGAAGTCCTTGAAATAAAACGACCGAGGCTACCTAGGTGATCAGTCCTACCCAGATGCAATCCGGAAAACGCAAAACCATCGAAACGGGAGACTAACTCCACATTTTCTCGATGGAAGCACTATATCCACCACTTCCACATATACCTGGGGACTTGTGTTATGATCAAGATGTTGATAAATCGCAGCTATAAGTTAGCAATGATGTCGCATAGAGACAATATCTGTCAATAAACTCTGAAGCAATTGAACTCTCAGCCTTAAAATGAACACCACGTGATACCTCTCAATTAAGAGAGTCTAGACGCCATCGTAGGTCTTCTTGAACCATAAGTGCCACGAATGCACTTCTTGTATTAAGTCCTTCAAAGTGAGACTTACAGTTATAGGCGCTAGCTTGCCCGCGATTCAGACATCAAATTTCTCTTTGATGACTCCCAATGTGCAAGGAGGACAATGGAACCGCATGCTATCAAATACTTACATAACTAGAATTGTCGACATTTGCTTGCCTGCTTACTCGATTCCTCTCAGACCAACTAATAACCTCCGGAACATAAGGACTCAAAGTTTTCCCTACTAGAAGAATGACTGCAAACACGGATCAAACCGCTCTAAAAAGTTTGACATGATCCTGCGAACATACTGCTATTTTACAAACAAGACATAAACTTTGAGCGAAGCAGGAGGAGCAGTAGATAAGACACATTCATTACTGATTACCATTGAATCTCCGTTAGAACAGACTACACCAGCCGCGAAGAAATAGGAAGAAAGCCCAAACTCCGTGGCTAAGAAAAGAAACTAGCACCATCGCAATTTCCGTAGGCTCTATACAACCGGCACTATGAATCCGTTACATGAATATATGATTAAATACAAGCAATTAGGTCCGTTTTCAACTTGGCAATGCACTAGACCGACTTGCTCTGTGACTTTCACTCGACCAGAAGGGAGATCCTATCAAAGGAGCTCAAACACGCTGAGATACCTACAGATTAGAAGGACCCTTTCCGAATGACAAGGGTATCATAGGCCACGCCCTTCAAGCGATTCTTGAATATTTGCCCCTCCAACGCACATTCAGTAGTAAGTACACCACCTATCAGTAAGAGATCACGAGAATGCAAGCATAACAATGCACATTGTACGATGCCAATAGCACTCGTTGTGTAGCAAAATTTTTTCGATTGATTAATGAATCTTCATACTCAGGCTCGTTATTGTTCTTACTGGTTGTATTAATGTGTTGAAACAAAAGGCCACGCCTCTAGGAAGAAAACTCTAACTCACGGAGAAAACAACAAAACGGTTGATCGATGGGAAGGCGAAAACCACAACCAAGGAAACCCTACGTGAAAACCATCGCCTGCAGCACATCATTGCAGATCAACCATCAGGGACATCGCCCATGAGTACAAAATTATCCACAAGATTATATCGCATAATCCAGTTCTACGTCAAAAGTAAAAAGCAGACTCCAAAACCTTGCTTCAAGAGACGTCATGAGGATCCGCATCATCAACAACAGAAAGACCAGATAACACAGCTTAACCAGCAAATGTGAGTTCCCAAAACGGTCCACAGTTAGAAGAATCCATCCTATTCGAATCATATTCGCACAAATTAATACTCGCCCTGGCTAACCGCATGCGTCATATTCATTAGTTATATACTTCAAACCCATGAGAGTCAGACAGGCTGACAGTCACAAGCAATTGACTCTTTCGACAATGTGCATCAGGTAGAGTCAGAGGTGAAGGCGTAAAGAAGCATGTCGTATGCCAAAAATTCACATGCACTACGGAAACGAACTACAACGATCAGAAAAAGTTAGTCTCTACGAGGCAGATATGCAGAGCTTCTTACTTTGATGATGAGTTTCCTCTGGGGGAAGATTCAAGTCAAGGAGCGGCCTCCCTTCCAGCCCTTATCCCAGACACACCAATCTACACTAGCCATGTTTGCTGGAATTGTAGGTGACGAAGCCCCTCCTCCATCTCTCCTTCACTTGCACTACTCCATTCCTTCAACGAGCTTCAAAAATAACTTCTTCAACTGGTTGGTTGATGAAGTATAGCCTCGGAGCTGGAGTTCGAGAGGAAGAACCAAAAACTGCCTTCCAATATCGTCCGCCATGGCTTGGAAAGGTAGGGGCAGCACGAGAGTGATAGAGCGAGAAAAAGTAATTAGGGGTTGCAGGTCATGACAGCGCTCAGTGGTCAAGTGCAGACACCCATCTGCATCCCCGATTCCTGTCGAAGCCTCCTACGAAAAAACGAGCCGCCCCTCTTTTTTTCTTTTTAGATTCCTTCAGCCCTCCTTTACTGCTGCACGAAAAAAGAGAACTCCCCCTCCAGTCCAAGAGAGAGAGAGAGATATCAGAGATTCGGCGCCGCCCCCCTTTTCCGTTTCTCTCGTCAGAACTGCAAAAAAACGGACCTGCCAACCTGGCTGTTGCTGTAGAAAATTGCAGAATGGAGATAAGGAATATGGCAAACCACCAAGCCCTCCATCAGACAGACCATAGGTTAGTTCCTTCTTGAGAATCTATAAAGAAGAACGCGATGCAGAAATTGAAATGCTCATCTAGACACGTTAGTCCATGGAGGAAAATTTCAAAGCCACGCTAACTTCTCCTTGAGGCTGCCCCTTGGATCCAAGTACTTTGTATTTCATGGGAGCAGTTTCACCATCAGCAAAAACTTTATCCAGAGGAATCACAACATTGCCCAATGGATCATCGGATCTCATGTCATCGGATTGAGTGAGCGTTCAATCACACGGCTCCTCTGAATATCCTTATGGCAGTATATGACGGCATAAGGATCTGATTTTCCAAGAGCATCTTGAAATTTCCCATTAGGAAGTTGCACTTTATATTTACAAGGAGCGATTTGTCTTTCAGCAAAAAGCTGGCTCAGAGGAATGGTTAACGAACCCATTGCTTCGTCTGCACCATGCTTCTCTTGATCCAAAATGTGTATGTCCAGTGCTTGAGGTCCATGTGGAATCTCAAATAAAAAGCTTTCATTCCATATTGGACTCTTACCCCCGTCATGGTTAAGCGGCAACATCAAGAAGCAATATGAACCACTAAGGATCCATATTCATGCCCGAGTTAGATAAGGCAGAAGGAAAAGGCAAGAACATTCAATGCCACAACAAAGAAGAGTGAGCCATGCTCAACCCCTTTTCTCCACATCCCTGCAATCAGTATCTCCACATGCTTCTCGTCAATCATCAAATTCATTCTTCAAGTGCCTGAAATCAAACGCATTTTCATTCCAAATAGAGCCACATTAGTGCATAAAAATCAACCATTTTCTGAGCTAACAACAGTATACTAGGCCTCAACAAAATTATCAATTAGAATATCAAGCCCAACAAAGGCCTCAGCCCGTGTTAGCACAACAAACCCCTGCCCCAGCTAATGCAATTCCGGTAAAGTATGCAGCGGCAGAAGAAAATTTGAATAGAGCTATAGTCCCGGTAACCCAATTGCTTTCTGAAAGTGACCCGAGTGACCATAGTTTCGATTCTACACATGTTGATAGCCCCTAGGCCTACTACATGCAGTCTCTTGAACATGGGGAGCCCTATTATAGTGACGAGCCAAATGAACCTAGTTGGGAGTCAGATTACACAAATGTCATGTATGCAAACCCCAACCCTAGACCTCAACCTAGGCAAGTAAGACCCCCTTCTAGAGGACCATGCTACAGATGTCAGGGAGATCACCTCATTCGTGACTGCCCCATGCCCGCACCTACCCAAACCCAATCAGTAACGATCCAGGGCTTTTGCCAAGAGTGTGAAAAGGAGCATCTCTTACGAGACTGCCCTAAGAATCCTAATAATATGCCAAAAATCACTCCTATTAACGTTATTGGGTTAGTGATAGATTCCACAGGAAGTGTCACTTCCACTGCACCAATACAGGTAGTCACTAGAGCTCAAGCATTGCAGCAAAACCAAGGGGTAGGCCAGGAAAAGAGCCCAGATGTTAGTGAAACAGAGAGCATGACAAAGAAAAGGACTAGAGCTTGGAAGGATAGTCATGAAAGAATGAAAAGGCAATGGGCAAAAAATATGAGTGAACTCGAGGAAAGCCTCAGAGAAACAAAGGCCAGGATAACTGAACTCACATCTCAAACTCCCTCTCACACTACCCCACCTCCACCATTCCCAACTCCATCCGACCCACCACCTTCCAACCCGCCTCACCTACTTCCACCACCCCCTAGAGTAGGATCAGTCCTAGCAGATCCCACTCCCGAAGACCTTAATATGATGCTTAAAGCATATCAGGCCAGAATCCAAGAAGGGCCAAACGTAACTGATCATGAAAAGTTTTACCCAAGAGCAGAACTAGAGCTAGAACGAACCAAAATTTGTGCTAAGATGGTGGAATTGGCTCAGACCATGTTTGAAGCCAGTCGCCTATTTAACATCTCTAGTTCAGCAAAGACACAGTTGCACTTTGATGGACTGTTAGAAAGAATAGAGAAGCTAATTGCACAATCAGAAAAGGAACCAGCCTCTCAACATAAGGACAAGGCAAGTGAAGGAGCAGGTCTTCCTGCCCAGGAAGCCTATGTGCCTGAAGCCTATGTGCCTAACTCTATGGAGCCAGATACATCATCTTCTCTGAATCGATTAACACCAGAATTCTTATGAGAGATTCAAGAAGACAAATGGGCTAAAGAAAGTGAAGTCCCTCCTCCCATTGAACTTGTGGATGATGCACATGACCAATTCCCACAAGACATCCCATCCATTTATGAGGAGCAGGAGAGCACCCACTCTCAGGAAAGACTAGACTTTGAGTCTAATTCTTTGCATGAATTACCCCACTTCACAGGCCCATGGGAAGCTAAGTCTACTTGTATGAGAGCACCCACGGTCATGGTAAGAAACGAAGACTCGATCATACCTAGGAACACAGAGGTAGTGAAAAACACTAAAGTACAGTGCAACCTCACCTTAGAAGAGCTACTCAAAGTAAGGCCAGAGCTATGGAAACATGTAGCCAAACAAGTACCAGAGATAGCAAAACCTCGTTCCCAGGTAGGATCCCAGAGAACAGTGCCAGAAATACCCTTGGATAAGATAGGAGACATGTGTGAAGGTGAAGAAGGGAACACCTATCTTCCCATTACCTACCAGGGGTACACCACCAAGGCAATTTTGGACTCAGGTGCAGGAGTTGCAATTGCCACCACTTCCCTATGGAAGCGTTGGGGCAAGCCAGCACTCAGGCCAACGAGAATGAAATTGCAGATGGCCGATGGTCATATTGAGAGGCCCTTAGGATTGCTAGAAGGAATAAGTCTCACCACCTGTGGTGTCGAGTTTGAGCATACATTTGCTATATGTGATTTTAGCAAGAACCAGGCCTATGAAATGATCTTGGGACGACCTTTTATGCGACAGTTGCAAGTGGTACAGGATTGGGGAACCAATTCTTTGTACCTGCAGCACTTAGGTGTTACGACCAAAGTGAATCTCAAAGATTACTCTCATAGAGATGTCCCTCCTATCCAATGGAATCCCATCCATAGAGCCAAAGATGATACAGAATCGGTGCATTCCATAGGGTCAGGATCCTCATGGATGCATGAAGACACCCACTTATGGATGTGTAAAGTAGCAGTAGAAGAAGAGAAGAGAGAAGAAGCTAGAGAGATAGGTGCAAAAGAAACACATAGATCAATTCAAGACCCAGCCTATGCGCCTGTAGTTTTTCCTGACGAAGAATTTGAACCCCACGGCTGGGCAGAAATCCTAGCAACAATGGACGTAGCCATCAATGAAGAACAATGGACACCTCACTGTGATGAAGATGGCTATGATATTTCAGTCTTCTCCATAGAGCCAATCATGGGAGAGGCAGTTCTAGAAGAATGCGAACCTAGCCCTGATGCATTTGAAGATGCGAGCAACTCCGATCTAGAGTCAATCATTATGGATCCACCTTTTGCATCAGATGAAGAATATTTCTATGAAGTAGAATTTCAACCCCAAAGGCACAGAGAGCTTACAAATGATGTAAGGTTAGCCACACATGTGACCCCGAAGGAAGAAGGAAAGAAAAGAAAGAAGAGAGAAGTCTCACCAGAAGAGGAAGAATCTTTGTTTGAGGTCCCGGAAAATTTTAAGAAGTATGAGATAGATGACAGGAGAGTCATGATCAGAATGCCTAAACGAGAGGCACAATCAGGAGAGGCCTATGATAACAAAGAAACCACAAAGAAAATTGTGGTAGCCATGGAAGAAGGAGAAGAGAGATGCACGTACATAGGCCATGACCTGACAGAAGAGGAAGAACAAGAGCTAATAGCCTTGCTAAGAGAATACAGAGACGTGTTCGCTTGGAGTTACAAGGATTTGAAGGGTGTTGCTCCAGACATATGCTCACACACTATCCCCATGACCTCAGATGCTAGGTCCTCTAAGCAAAAGCCATACACATACAATGACAACTATGCTGCCAAGATCAAGGAAGAGATAGATAGACTGGTTGAAGCTGGATTCATCTATGAAATTGAGCACACTGAGTGGGTATCCCCCATCGTAGTGGTGCCCAAGAAGAATGGAAAGCTGCGTGTATGCATTAACTTGAAGAAGGTTAATGCAGCCACAATTCGGGATAACTATCCGCTTCCTATCACAGAGCATCTCTTAGAAAGAGTAGCAGGCAAGGAAGTGTACAGCTTCCTCGATGGATTTTCGGGCTACAATCAAGTAGCCATAGCTCCAGAAGATCAGCATAAGATAGCTTTTGCCACAGAGTGGGGTATATTTGCCTTTCGTGTAATGCCATTTGGGCTTACCAATGCTCCTGCAACCTTCCAGAGACTAATGTGCCATGTATTTAAGGAGTTCCTGAGGAAGAATTTAGAAGTCTATGTTGATGATCTTTGTGCTCATTCCAACATTAGACAAACCCATATTCGTGAACTCAGACAAATCTTTGACAAATGTAGGGAGTATCAAGTGTGCTTGAACCCAGAGAAGTGTGTTTTTATGGTTAGGCAAGGCAAGATTCTAGGACACATAGTGTCAAAGAATGGCATATCCACTGATGAAGAGAAAGTGAGAGCCATAGCCGAGTTACCTAGGCCAAAGAATGTCAAGGAAGTACAGGCTTTCATGGGGCATTGTGGGTACTACCGCCGGTTCATTCACATGTACGCTGTCATTGCAAAGCCCATGTACAGACTTCTGACTAACTTTGAGTGGACTGATGAATGTGAGAATTCCTTCAATGAGCTTAAACGAAGATTATGTTAAGCACCAATCTTAACCACACCAGATTGGAATAAGCCATTCCATGTTCATGTGGATGCATCCAATTACGCTATTGGATGTGTACTCGCACAACCTACTGGTGAAGGTAATATGGATCTCCCAATTGCCTATGCCAGTAGACAATTGAATGCAGCTGAACGAAATTACACCACTACTGAGAGAGAAGGCTTAGGCATGGTATATGCAGTTAAGAAATTTAGACACTATTTGCTTGCAAACAAGTTTAAATTTTTTACTGACCACCAAGCATTGTTATATCTCGTGAACAAGCCATGCAATACAGGAAGATTAGTAAGATGGTTTCTCTTGCTAATGGAATATGAATTCGAGGTTGTAGTAAGGAAAGGGAAGACTCACTTGAGAGCGGATCATCTCTCTAGGCTCACATCTGGAGAAGCCCCACAAGGAGTGTCAGATGACCTTCTTGATGCTTACTTGTTTAATTTGGAAGTTGTACCACAGTGGGCTAAGCCATTGGTACCAGTATTGACATACGGGCCTAACCATCCAATAATAAACACACAAGATAGAGAGGTAGTAAAAGCCCAAAAATATCACATCATGGCAGGAAGTATGTACAAGCACACGGATCAAGGGATCTTGGCTTGTTGTGTGGAAGAGGATGAGTACGCTAAATGGTTGCAATTAGCACATGTAGGTGCATTAGAGCAACACTACTCAAAGCAAAGAACCCTACAGACACTAAGGAGCCTCGGAGTGCATTGGCCTACTATGGAGGCTGACGTCCAAAAGTTGTGCAAGGAATGCCCAATCTGTGGCACTAAACCACCTGTGGAACATGCCACTCTCTATCAAGTGTCCACAGTGCCAGATTCGAGTGAACCACTAGTATCCTTTCTGAGGACAAAAACATTCCCTCCAGACATGACTCTGGCTAGGAAAAGAAGTCTAGAACAAGAAGCCCAGGATTACTCACTCATTGGTGATAATCTATACAAACGTGGTAAAGATGGTTACCTGAGACTATGTGTTCATGAGAGTGAATATCTAAAGATCTTGGACACTGCTCACCAAGGTGTAGCAGGAGGACACTTTGGACCAGATCGGGTGATCAAGGCAATACTATTTGCGGGCTTCTGGTGGCCGACCCTTCACATGGATGCACATACCTATGTGAAACGGTGTGATGTGTGTCAAAGAACTCAGTATCCTATACGCAAAGATGAGATGCCACTGAAGCCTATGATGGGTGGACGTGCATTCTCTAAGTGGGGAATAGACTTTGTAGGCCCTATTAATCCCCCAGCCAAGGGTTCACATGCTGAATATATCATTGTGGCCACGGATTATCTCACCAAGTGGGTGGAGGTAAAAGCTACGACAAAGAACGATGCTCAGACTACTGCTAAGTTCTTATTTGAGAATGTATTCACAAGATACGGGCTACCTATAGAGCTAGTTAGCGATAGAGGCACTCACTTCTTGAATGAAGTTATTGAAAATCTGCTCCAAGAATTTTTGGTAGTACATAAGAAGTCTGCCCCCTATCACCCTCAAGCAAATGGCCAGGCTGAGAGCACCAACAAGATCTTATGCAATGTACTGACAAAATTAGTGAACAATAAACGCTCTGATTGGGACAAACAGCTACACCATGCTGTTTGGGCATACCGAGTCGCCTACAAAACGGTACTCCAAGCCACCCCCTTTCAAATGGTATTTGGCCAAAATGCAGTGCTACCATTGGACTTCTTAATACCTACACTGAAAGTAGCACGAGAGCATGAATGGACGGGTCATGAACTCTCCTCTAGACTTTTTGACCTTGAACGATTAGGAGAAACAAGACTGAGGGCGGCCGCAGGGATATATGCAGCTAAGAAACGACAGAAGGCATACTTTGATGCCCACGTTAAGGATAAAGGTTTGAAGGCAGGCGACTTAGTTTAGTCTACACATTGAAGCAACATGCGAGAAAACTAGAGAAGAGAGGCTATGGACCCATGATTATAAACAGAATCTCAACAAGTGGAGCAGTGCAACTAGCCACATTAGAAGGCGACATTCTCCCGAGCTACATTAGCGGATGCAGGGTCAAGTTGTATCAGGAACCTCTCACAGAGGAAATGCTAAGTCGACTCAATACTGCTAAGAAACGCAAAGAAGAAGAAAAGCGAATTCGAGAAGAAGCCCAAGCAGAAGCATTGGAACGCATCCGGAGAATGAAGTTGAGAAGACAGAATAGGGAGCAACCTAGGACGGATGCCTATGCAGATCAAGGATATCATGTGGCTATGTGTGAAGTTTCAGGTATCAGCGCTCAAAGGATAATTGATCGACGTCCTTTTATAACCTTAGAGATAGGACAAAGAAAGGGTGCAAGGACTGTAAGAGCCTTGATTGACTCAGGTGCAGCCACCAGTGCTGTTAAATGGTCTTACTGTCAAGAATTGAGATTAACTGTCAATCCTATAGAAGCATATCTCATAGGATTGGGAGGTGTGGAAACCCCTTGCATGGGCGAGGTGGATCTTCCCATCTCCATTCAAGACGAAGTAATGATAGTCAAAAGTATTAGTGTGTCAAGATGAGGACCTCACTGAGCCTCTTGTCTTGGGTCAGGACTGGATCTATGATCATGCAGTCAACCTAAACCTAAGAAGCGGACTTCTTCAGGTATGGGTAAATCATAGCCGAATTACAGTTGAATTGGAAAAGGAGGCACTCAAGGAACTAGGTAAAACACAAACTCCTGGTCCTTCCAGGGGTGCACATGAAGTTGACAATGCTACTCTTGTCCAAAAATGTATGATGCAGAAAGAGGATTGTCTCAACAACGGAGTCAAGGATAAGACGGTACTCCCTTCTTTTCCAAAGGCCAGAAGGATGCAGCAGCCAACGGCAGATCAAATACAGAAGAAGCAGAACACTACCTGTACTGGAGGCCAAAAAAAGGAGCAAAGCAGATTGTTTCAGCCGATGAAACAAGTATGGAGGCGAAAAGGCGAACACCCTGTTCCGACCAGGCCAACACCATGGCCAAAACCTCTTATTAGTAATCAATAGCACGATACTAATAAGAAGCCTTTCATAAGTTCTTCTGCGAAAGTGAAGTCTATTTGGGTACCCAAGAAGTCAATGAAGGCCAGCCCACAATCACGACAAATCTGGGTGCCTAAGGCTTGTTTGCGGGCTCAAATAGCTACACCAAGGCCAAACCCTGTACAACATGTTTCACTCACGCGAACATCTGAGGCCCAGTCTTACACATCACGCACTAACACGTATTCTTCCATGAGCACAAGTAGAATCACTTATAAATGGGTTCCTAAAAAGCCCCATTTTTCAAGTAAATACCCTATCACACTCCCCAGAGCCTCCACAAAGTCAAAATCAAAACTTATCCATTGCATTTGGCAACCTAAAACTTGTAATAAACCCCCAGACCCCAGTTGTAAATCCATGCCCACCTACTAACTACGTCACTCTCACACCACATCATTCCACTTAGCTCCTAGGTCTAACCAATCCCTAACTACACACACAAGCACCGAGCACTTACTAACCCACTAATCTCTCCCGATCCTCATGTTAATGTTGTAATGGGGACAAAAACGGTTCTATCTTGTCCTTTACAATGTTAACACATGTTTCTATATTCTCACAGAATCAGGAGGCAAGAAGTAACATGGCAGATACGACAGGAACTAGCTCCCAGATAGGCACCAGCCCCCAAGTCGTGGATATTGAAAGTCTTCCCGTTGAGGAGGAATTGAAGGAACGCCCTGTAGCATTGAGAGCATTACACGCCATACCGGTTCAGAACCCTCCACAAGGGCACACTATGCCAGTCAGTAAAAACTCTCATTGGTTCAGTGATGTGGCAGGACCCCTAGGTGAAGGCACTTATATGTGGGAGGCCGAGATAGAATTCAATGGGGGGGAGGTATCACTTTTTCACTAGGGAATTTGAGAGACTGCAGAATAATGAAGGACTGAAACCTATATGGAAGAAGGCAGGACTCTACGAGTACTTCAAATTCCAGTTGCCAAAGCCGGATTTTCTAAGATGCTCTTATTTGATTAGCACCCTTACTCTGAGCAAAGACAAAAAGGGATACAGCTCCTTTGTCCTCCCATCTCTCACAAGGGGTAATGAGCTCAAGCATTTCAGATTAACTATCAACTTGGTAAGGGAAGCTCTAGACATGAAAGGTATGCATATTCCTACGGAGAAAGAGACTATGGTCCCCGACAATATGAAGAACAGGAATCTGACAAAGTTAAAAGACATGGTGGCCATGACGCCTACAATCGCCATTCATTTGCGAATGGTCATGCAACACTTTGCATTTCCCGCCCAAGAGAGGTTCACAATGCCACCTAAAAAGATATGGTTTAGTTTATACCTGGCTGATGCCTTTGATTTGACAATCAACATGCCCCACTAGATTATCGACCAAATCCACTTGGCTCATCAAAGGTGGTATAAAAAACAAAAGTCTGTACTGTACGGATGCTGTGCTCTGACCAGGATTGTGTATAGATGTCTTGCGTATGATGTACCAATGCAAAGGGCACTCATTTGGACTAGGGTACAAGAGTTTCAACGCCGATTATCCTCCGCAAGACCACCATCCAAGAAAATGAGAGGCGCCGTTCAGATTCCTTGCGCACAACCCCGCGGTGCGACATTGACACCAGAGACAACTCCACGATTCCCAATGCGGGTACAACCTTTCACTATTAGATTACCATGACACAGCACTGATGGACCAAATCTAGTGTTTCCACCTGTACCAACCAACCTAGAGTTCCCTCACGGATTCACTTTAGAGGACCTAACTGATGAGGAGGTAGCCAGAATCATAGAGGCTGTTAACACGGAAGTTGAGGCAGAGCAAGCTAGTGGACAACAAACTGCTACAGACCAACCCCATCCCAGACAACCAGATGTCGTCGATGTGGAGGGTGAAGAAGAAGGAGGACAAGAGGAGGAACATGATGGACAATCCGAGGAAGAAGAGCAGGAATATGATCAGGAAGCTCTGGAGGTACTTGAAGGGGCCCCAGCTTATACGAAAGCACTGAAAAAGCTCTATGACACCATGAATAGAGTTCAAGAGCAACATAGACTGTCCCTAGCAGCAGGCAAGGCCCTTATGAATCAGATCCTTGAGGAGGAAGGCGTCGACGAGAAATATCGTGCCACCCTTGACATGATATCTGAGGCATTAGGCGTCCCTGAAACGGTGCATACCGCCCTTGCACAAGCACAAAGAACGGAACGAAGATATGGCAGACGCCCCCCTCGAGCAGGAAAGCAGATGAATGTATTAGTATCAGAACCACAAGGCACATCCACAACCACGGGCACCGCACACACTGTCCACGATACTGAGGAAACCCATGTATCAAGTGCACCTCCGTCACCCCCGTTGCCACCCCTGCCTCCATCTCCACCACATTCATCTCCCACAACTAGTGTAACCACTACTGTCACGGCCTCCGAGTCCACTACCCATACCGAAGCACAGACCGTCACTCAATCCACACAACCCCCACACCCTATCTCCACTTTGTTTGTCCATACGACCACTGAAACAATAGTTCTAACTGCTGCCACAGAAGATCTCAACCCCCCGATCACACTTCCGGGCAGTTCGTCTTCACAATTGCACACACCACTGTACACTTTCACCACTATCACCACACCCACAATTCCACTATTCACAATCACTCCCACTACTGCATCCACTGTTGATCTTATGGACATCTCACCCACCTCCGCACCTCTCCCTCCCCCCATGCATCCACCATCTCCCATTCCCCCACCTCCCACTTCACCATTTTCCAGCACCACATCCACACTTCCATTTCCCTTCCCCTTTCCCTTCCCTTCTGCATACAACCCCCTTCCCGCATCCATCCCTATTAATAATGTATTTAATAATATGTATCAGTGTATGTCGCAACTACAACAGCACTACCAGCATCTTGATAACCAACATACGCGACTCTTTCGAAGTCATGAGGAACTTCAACTACGCTTCATGGATCTCGAAAGGGAAAAGCGGCTACTACAACAACAGCATACCACCTTACAGGAACAACACGAACAGTTAGTAGCCAACCCACCCCAGTCAGATGCAGAGGAAAGACAACATATGGATGAATTGCTACACTCCCAGATAACAGAGAATCTCAAACTTAGATGCAACCTAGCCCTCCTACGAAAACACATGTCTACAGCTCTCGAAGAGAATAAACGGCTGCAGAAACAGAATGAAGAGAACTTGGAAGCAGCCATGGAAGGTTCCCCGCAGGAAATCGACCTAGAAAAATTCAAGGCCATTCCCTCAGAAAATATGAAAACTGTGTTAGAAACCCATGCCGACCTCCTGGAGGCCCATGCAACATTAGAACGAGAAAGGGATGATCTACTTAAGCAACTGGCGACTTAGCAGGAGTCACCAAACAAAGCCACAGCCACAGACGACACATCTGAAGAGGTCACAAAACTCAGGGCAGAACTCGAAGAATTACGTAGCAAAGTCATGCAATACGAACGTCAACCCTCTCCCCTTATCGAGCCCGAGCCTGAAGATCTAGTGCCAATCGAGATAGAGGAAACTTTCGAAGACCCGTATGTTCCCATGCCTGCACCAGGGGGCAAGCAAACAGAAGAGGGCATGGACACCATAGAGATAGAGGCTCCTGAATGGATGCAGAGGTTAGAGAAAGTGGCCACAACCCATGATGATAGAGTGGCAGTTCAGATAGCATCTATGTCACACTTGGAAGAAGTAGTCATAAAATCGGATTACTTTAGGAATCTCTCCCATCATAGGTGGATCGACACATCCGACGATTTGTATGTTCCTTTCTGTGTCCTAATGGCGGATTACAATGCGGAAATCAAGAGTCACACATCAAAAGAACCAACCTCGGCTACACAGTTCGCACCGGACGACATCCCAGCAAGTGCCAAGCAGGGCAATATTCATCAACTGATGTGGAGGATTCGTCTACTGGAAACCTACCCAGAAATGGTCAAAACATGGAATAACATGCCTTTGTACATCAAATACAACCCATGCTACTGCCCTGTGTTTCGAAGAAGGTCATGGCCGGAATACACAAAAACGGTGCTGACAAACAAAGGATGTGAGAAATGGCTCAATTATGTTTACTTAGCACCACCCAAAGGCCAACCTACCATAGGATACATGATCTCGACGATTCGGCATTGGGGGGTCAGGTTTAAAAATGTACCAGATGTCATGGCCCAAATGTGCCTTAAAATTTTTGAACTCATGTTGGTTACCTTCAGGACTTTCAAAAATGTCAAGGAGCCCCATCTGTCAGCTCTTGGATTTAATGAAGGTAATCAGGACCTCGTCTACGACATGAGTGCAACACCATCTATTAATGTTGTATATGCATGGCACGCGCGCATCAAGTATCTACCAACCTGCTTCAAACAGACGTTTGAAGAAATGTTCGTCACGGGATTCTGGGAATATCATTCAGAGATATTCATTCCCAAACCATCACATTTATTGCAGTTGTTTGCAGGGGAACAAGCTCTTCATTCAGAAAAGTTACGTATACCACATCCAGAGGTTCCCGGGCCGGTAGATTGGGATGCTTTACTCACGGACTTGGCCAAAGGGTTGCGGATTGCAGAACATCACTTAGCACAAGACGTTGTTGAGTACTACATCCAACGGCCCACCCAACAAGGGTCTGTCAGGGACGACAGACACGAGAGAGGGGGGGGTGTTGGAACTGAAGGACTCACTAGGCAAGGAAGCTTAAGAAGGGAGTCAGAGAGAAGAGAAAGTACAAGCAGACAGAGCAGTCAACGACGATCTGGCAAGTAGGCCAATATTTTTTCAACACACTAATGCATATAAGAGAGGTGGACACACAAGGAGAAGGAGCAAGTAGGGAGCTCCAGGAAATGTATGTCAAAATGTTAGAAGAAATCCCTACAACAATAGTGATTTTCATCACTAAAAACCATTGTAAATACCATTTCATATTTTTGTAGCTCCATTTTGTGCAAGCCAAGGAGTCCTTGAGCTTGAGGAGCTTTAGAAGTACCTACCTGTCAGTTTTCACATTTTTTAGACTTCGTTTGAACCTCCAAATAGGGTAGAGAACCTAATTTTTAACTAGGCCGGACACTAGGTCTCGACAAGGCCAAAACCTAGTCAAAAACTATAAAAAGAGCTAGAGAGCTCATTTTTGGGGGCTAGATGGTAATTGAAAGGAACTTGTAAGAACTTTTTGAAAGTAATCTAAGAACTCCATTGCTTCTCACTCTTTGTCTTGCCGTGTGTGCGCATGTGTGTGTATGTGTGTGCATGCTTGTGTGCTTCTCACTCACGCACTTGTGCCTCCACTTGCTCGTGGTCTTCATACCATCCTCACATCTTCCCGGATTGACATTAAAGGAGGTGCTATTCATCACTGAGCTACATATATATATATATATATATATATATATATATATATATATATATATATATATATATATATATATATACATACATACATACATGTATACATACATACATACATACATACATACATACATACATACATACATACATACATACATACATACATACATACATACACACACACACACACACCGACACACACACACACACACACATATATATATATACATACATACATATATATATATATATATATATATATATATATATATATATATATATATATATATATATATATATATATACATACACACACACACAGACACACACACATATACATATATATATATATATATATATACATATACATATACATATACATATGTATGTATGTATGTATGTATGTATGTATGTATATAGATATGTATATTTGTATATGTATATATGTATATATGTATACGTATATATGTATGTATGTATATATATATATATAGATATATGTATACACACACACATATACATATAGATATATACATATATGCTTATACATATATGCATATACATATATGCATATACATATATGCATATACATATATGCATATACATATATGCATATACATATATGCATATACATATACATATATACATATATGCATATACATATATACATATATGCATATACATATATACATATATGCATATACATATATACATATTTACATATATGCATATACATATATACATATATGCATATATATATATATATATATATGTGTGTGTGTGTGTGTGTATGTATATGTATGTATATATATATATATATATATATATATATATATATATATATATATATATATATATATATAGATACATATACATACATACATGTTGCGAACATTTGTTTTATGTAGGGTACAAGTTTCAAATTATGTAAATACCTTTGGGAAGTCTTCAAATACTTCAAGAAGGCTCATATTATTGATAAAATGTAGCAAAAATACCACGTGAGTTCTAGAACATGGTGAGTCAAATTAGTGAGTCACAAGGGAGCTTCAGTGGTGTCCTAGTGGAAGGTCGATGTGGCTAGTTCTCAAAGTCCATCAATACTTTTCTTATTTGAGCACTTGAGTCATGTAATACCTCCATCCAAGTGTCTACCACGAATTTAGATGTATTAGGAAGGTTTTAGATTAGTTTCCCATGCTATAAAAAGAGGAGAAAAGTCGTGATCTTGTGGGATGTCCAAGAGAGTCATATGTGTATCTCTACACTGCTGTAGTTTTGTATGCAGAGATTGCAGAGCTTGTATCTCCCTCATTATATATCCAAATTACATGTTTGATAGCTCATTGGAAAGCTCTTACTGTCTACTTTATTCCTGTAAATTTTCATAATCATTGAATTTGTGAGCTGAGAGCAATACTCTCTTCAAGTAGTGTGTGATCTCTATTTTCTATCCCTGCTGAAGGTCTCCATTAAACCTCAAACTTGCAGAGGTCATATCTCCTTGTGTATGTATCCAAATAATGTGTTCTTTGGCTTGTTAGAACGCTCTTTAAGTCTACTTATATTCTGGAAAGTTACAAAGTCATTGAAGTTGTGAGGTAAGAGCAGTAGTCTCTGCAAGTGATATGTGTCCTCAGGTTCATGTCTGTTTCAAGGTCTCCATTAAAGCTGCATATTGCAGAGGTCATAGCTCATTGTGTATTTATCCATTTGAGGTGTTCTATATCTTGTTGGAAAGCTATTAGAGTCTAGTTTATGTGTGTGAAACAGTTTTGGAAAATTCCAAGTGAGTAAAGAGAAATTTGCTCTGCAAGAAAATTGGTCTGTGCATACAAGTTTGTGAAAAAGTCAACTAGGTCCTGTTGGGTTTCACCTACTTCTAGCTGTACTTTGGAGATCAATAAACTCCAACATTGGTATCAGAGCAAGTACTTGGAGGCCTGGAGAAGGTTATCATACCTTAATGAAGAATTTGAAGCTATCAAAGAAGCAGTTCATCATCAACACTACACAAAGGTAGAAGAAGATTGCAAGGAGGCATCTGAAGCAACACCCAAACAAAGAAAGGTGCACATACCTCATTTACAAGGTAAATATTATATTTCTTCTCATCACACACATTGGAAAGGAGGCTTAAAGGAGGAAGCTTAGCATTTGTATTATGGGAGACCAACATGCACAAATAGAGAAGCTTGATAAGACCAATTATCTCGCATGGAAGTTTAGAATCACAACATACTTGCAAGGTAGAGGCTTGTATGGTTTGATTGACGGCACAGATATCAAACCCACATTACCAGAGGACCCAAATCAGCAACAATTGAGGGAGTTTAGACTTTGGAATGAGAGAGATAAAAGGGTTATATTCATTTTATCACAAAATATTCAAGATTCAATGGTAGGACACGTACAAGATCTAGACACAAGTAGAGATGTTTGGCTTGCATTGGAAAGGTTGTATGCTACAGGTACAAGAGCAAGGAAGATTCAACTCAAAAATGAGTTGAATAACATAAAGAAAGATACAAGGACATCGGTCAATGATTACATATTGAAAGTTAAAGAGATTGCAGATCAACTAGGATCGATTCAAGCTCATGTGGAGGACGATGACTTGGTTGCACATACTCTCAACGGACTCAAAGATGATGAGAGATGGAAACCCTTCATTACTTCAGTTTATGTCAGAGGAGAATTACCACATTTTGATCAACTTATTGCTCTCATGGTCACGGAGGAGATGAATCTAAATGGTTCTACTTCAAATAAAAAAGGATCTCAAGGACAAGCTCTTTATGTAGGAACATCAAGAGGTGGAAACAGAGGTGGAAGAGGTTCAAATAGAGGTCGAGGAAGAAGGAGCGATGAACAAAGGACTTCAAGTGGCTTCTTCAACACAAGAGGAAGAGGAAGATGAAGCGCTAGAGGTACGAGAGGCTACTACAACTACAACCAAAGACAAAGGAGTGAAGATAATAAGAACAATTGCTATATATGTGGAAGGTATGGACACTATGCCAAAGATTGTTATCAAAATGAAAATAATCAAGGTGGTAATCGAAGAGGAGGCTATTCAAGAAGAGGTAAACAACAAGGAAATTATGCAGTTGAAGGTAAAAGTGATGATTATGATTCTCTTCTTATGATGAATGTAGAAACTAAGATGAATTGCAATAGCGATGTATGGTATGTAGATAGTGGTTGTTCTAATCACATGTCTCATGATGCTTCATGGTTTACTAATATGCATAATCCGTCATGTAAAGGTCATGTTGAAACAGGAGATGATACAACACATAAGATTATGCAGGTTGGAGATGTTGTTATGTAGGATAAGAGCAAGAAAAATTGCTTGAAGGATGTACTTTATGTGCCAACGCACCACTAAGAATTTGATGTCGGTTGGTCAAATGGTAGAAAAAGGTCTACAAGTGAGATTTAATCATGCAGGTTGCTTCATTGAGGATCCAAAGCAAAGGAGGTTAATTGCTAGAGGTAAAAAACAAGGTAGATTGTTTACATTCAAGATAAACCCAAATCATACAAACTATTTCTCTTATGGTATGCATCGAATAGCAGAGCTTGATCTATGGCACAAAAGGATTGGACACATGAATGTACACAGGTTAAAGGAGCTATCAAAGAAGAGGATTGTTGAAGGATTACCTGATCTTACTAAGCAACATATGGTGCATCTTTGTGAAGCATGTCAAATGGGTAAGCGGAGTAGACAACCTTTCAAGCATTCAAGCTATGTAAGTGATGGTTTGCTAGATCTCATACACACAGATGTGTGGGGACCTACTAAAGAGGCATCCTTGGTTGGTAATAAGTACTATGTATCATTCATTGACGATCATAGTAGAATGACATTTGTGTATTTTATTAAACATAAGAGTGAGGTCTTTGATTGTTTCAAGAAGTTCAAATCATATGTCGAAAAGCAAACAGGAAGGTATATTAAGAAGCTAAGATCCGATGGAGGAGGAGAGTAGTTCTCTCAAGCTTTTACTGATTTTTTGTATGATGAAGGTATCAAAAGAGAAGTTACATGCAGGTATACTCCACAACAAAATGGAGTCGCAGAAAGAAGAAACAGAATCATAGGAGAAGCATCTAGAAGCATGCTTAATGATATGTGTTTGCCTAATTATTTTTGGGCTGAAGCTGTTAGCACAAGTGTTTACATTATGAATAGAGTTCCGACTACTGGAGTTCATCATTTGATACCATATGAGGTATGGCATGAAAGGAAACCAAGTGTAAGTCATTTGAAAGTATTTGGTTGTGTATGTTATGTACATGTACCTAGTGAGGTGAGATCTAAACTTGATGTGAAATCAGAAAAATATATATTTATTGGTTATGCAGATACTCAAAGAGGATATAGATGCTATAATCCTCATACCAATAAGGTTGTTGTGTCAAGAGATGTAAACTTTGATGAATCACTTTCATGGTATGCAGATAAGAATTGTTTGCAGGTCATGGATGAAAATGAAGAAGGTGTGGTTGAAGGAGATGAATGCATAGTTCAGCCATCAGGAAGTTTAAATGATGAAAGGAGTGGTTTAGATGAAGAAAGAGGATCACCTTTCAATGGAAGATTAAGGCAAGAGTCACCTCCATGTGTTAAAAGTAAAGGTAAACTCAAACTTGTTGAAGTTAATGATGAAGGAGAGGAAATTAGTGATGTATGTGAGTATGGAGAATCATCAAAGGTTCCTAATAAGAAAGGAAGAGCATCTACATTGGAGGTAAGAAGAACTTCAAGAGTAAGTAACCAACCTCAAAGGTATACTTATGAATCTTTCATGAATACTCATTATGCTTTTATGACAAAAGTTGAGTAGGAAAATGAACCCACATGTTATGATGAGGCCAAAGGAGATGAAAAGTGGGAGAAAGCAATGAGAGAAGAAATGGAAGCACTACAGGATAACAAGACTTGGAATTTAGTTCCAAGTACACCAAAGCAAAAGGTAATTGGTTGCAAGTGGGTTTTTAAGATTAAAAGAAATAGTGATGGTAGTGTGTCTAGATATAAGGCTAGACTTGTAGCAAAAGGATATAATCAAACTCAAGGTGTGGACTATGAGGAAACATTTAGTCCAGTAGCAAATATGGCAACGGTGAGAACTTTGTTGGCTTTAGCTGCAAGTAAAAGGTGGAATATATATCAACTCGATATAAAGAATGCCTTTCTTAATGGTGAGTTAAATGAAGAAGTGTATATGTCACAACCAGATGGTTATGTGGATGCAAAATGTCCTAATCATGTATGCAGGTTAAAGAAGGCATTGTATGGTCTTAAGCAGGCACCAAGGGCATGGAATGCAAGGTTGGTAAAGTATCTTATGCTGCAAGGATACACAGCGAGTCATGCTGATCCTTCACTTTATGTAAAACATGTAGATGGCATGTGTGTCTATGTATGCATTTATGTGGATGACTTGTTGATTACAGGGAATGATGCAAAAGCAATTGATGATATAAAAGGTAATTTGGGAAAGGAATTTAAAATTTCAGATCTTGGTTTGCTCAGATACTTTCCTGGGATTGAAATTGTGTATAGCGATGAAGGTATGTGGTTGATACAAAGAAAGTATATATGTGATATGCTGAAAAGGTTTGGTATGCAGGAATGTAAATTTGTTTCTACTCCAATGGAATGTAATGTAAAGCTAAGCGCAAAGGAAGGTGATGAGTTGCATGATATGAATGTATATAGATCCATGGTAGGATCTTTGATTTATGCAACAAAAACTAGACCTGATATATGTTATGCAGTGGGAGTATTGTCACAGTTTATGCATGAACCTAGAGTACCTCATATGCATGCAGCGAAAAGAGTGCTTAGGTATTTGAAAGGTACCATGAACGAAGGATTATTTTATAGTCATGATGCTGATCTAACTCTTAAAGTCTTTAGTGATGCAGATTGGGCTGGAAGCAAAGATGACAGAAGATCCACAAGTGGATATGTGGTAATAGCAGGAAACAAGACATTAACATGGAGTTCAAAGAAACAACCTACAGTTGCTTTATCTTCTACAGAGGCTGAGTATAGAGGTTTAGCATTGGCTACTACTGAGGTTATGTGGTTTAAAAAGTTGTTTCATGACTTGAATGTGCAGGTTGATGTACCACTGATATATGGGGATAACTTGAGCAGCATTCATATGACCTCAAATCCTATTTTTCATGCTAGAACAAAGCATATAGAGGTTCACTATCATTATGTTCGAGAGAAGGCCATGAACAATGAAGTGCAGGTTTCTTTTGTTGGAACAAAGGATCAAGTTGCAGATATCTTCACCAAATCCTTGGATGGACCAAAGCTTCAAAGATTCAACTATATTCTTGGCATGAAGGGAATACCCTTTGAAACTTGAGGGGGAGAATGTTGCGAACATTTGTTTTATGTAGGGTACAAGTTTCAAATTATGTAAATACCTTTGGGAAGTCTTCAAATACTTCAAGAAGCCTCATATTATTGATAACATGTAGCAAAAATACCACGTGAGTTCTAGAACATGGTGAGTCAAATTAGTGAGTCACAAGGGAGCTTCAGTGGTGTCCTAGTGGAAGGTCGATGTGGCTAGTTCTCAAAGTCCATCAATACTTTGCTTATTTGAGCACTTGAGTCATGTAATACCTCCATCCAAGTGTCTACCACGAATTTAGATGTATTAGGAAGGTTTTAGATTAGTTTCCCATGCTATAAAAAGAGGAGAAAAGTCGTGATCTTGTGGGATGTCCAAGAGAGTCATATGTGTATCTCTACACTGCTGTAGTTTTGTATGCAGAGATTGTAGAGCTTGTATCTCCCTCATTATATATCCACATTACATGTTTGATAGCTCATTGGAAAGCTCTTACTGTCTACTTTATTCTTGTAAATTTTCATAATCATTGGATTTGTGAGCTGAGAGCAATACTCTCTGCAAGTAGTGTGTGTTCTCTGTTTTTTATCCCTGCTGAAGGTCTCCATTAAACCTCAAACTTGCAGAGGTCATATCTCCTTGTGTATGTATCCAAATCATGTGTTCTTTAGCTTGTTAGAATGCTCTGTAAGTCTACTTGTATTCTGAAAAGTTTCAAAGTCATTGGAGTTGTGAGGTAAGAGCAGTAGTCTCTGCAAGTGATATATGTCCTCAGGTTCATCTCTGTTTCAAGGTCTCCATTAAAGCTGCATATTGCAGAGGTCATAGCTCATTGTGTATTTATCCATTTGAGGTGTTCTATATCTTGTTGGAAAGCTATTAGAGTCTAGTTTATGTGTGTGAAACAGTTTTGGAAAATTCCAAGTGAGTAAAGAGAAATTTGCTCTGCAAGAAAATTGGTCTGTGCATACAAGTTTGTGAAAAAGTCAACTAGGTCCTGTTGGGTTTCACCTACTTCTAGCTGTACTTTGGAGATCAATAAACTCCAACGTTGGTATCAGAGCAAGTACTTGGAGGCTTGGAGAAGGTTATCATACCTTAATGAAGAATTTGAAGCTATCAAAGAAGCAGTTCATCATCAACACTACACAAAGGTAGAAGAAGATTGCAAGGAGGCATCTGAAGCAACACCCAAACAAAGAAAGGTGCACATACCTCATTTACAAGGTAAATGTTATATTTCTTCTCATCACACACATTGGAAAGGAGGCTTAAAGGAGGAAGCTTAGCATTTGTATTATGGGAGACCAACATGCACAAATAGAGAAGCTTGATAAGACCAATTATCTGGCATGGAAGTTTAGAATCACAACATACTTGCAAGGTAGAGGCTTGTATGGTTTGATTGACGGCACATATATCAAACCCACATTACCAGAGGACCCAAATCAGCAACAATTGAGGGAGTTTAGACTTTGGAATGAGAGAGATAAAAGGGTTATATTCATTTTATCACAAAATATTCAAGATTCAATGGTAGGACACATACAAGATCTAGACACAAGTAGAGATGTTTGGCTTGCATTGGAAAGGTTGTATGCTACAGGTACAAGAGCAAGGAAGATTCAACTCAAAAATGAGTTGAATAACATAAAGAAAGATACAAGGACATCGGTCAATGATTACATATTGAAAGTTAAAGAGATTGCAGATCAACTAGGATCGATTCAAGCTCATGTGGAGGACGATGACTTGGTTGCACATACTCTCAATGGACTCAAAGATGATGAGAGATGGAAACCCTTCATTACTTCAGTTTATGTCAGAGGAGAATTACCACATTTTGATCAACTTATTGCTCTCATGGTCACGGAGGAGATGAATCTAAATGGTTCTACTTCAAATAAAAAAGGATCTCAAGGACAAGCTATTTATGTAGGATCATCAAGAGGTGGAAACAGAGGTGGAAGAGGTTCAAATAGAGGTCGAGGAAGAAGGAGCGATGAACAAAGGACTTCAAGTGGCTTCTTCAACACAAGAGGAAGAGGAAGATGAAGCGCTAGAGGTACGAGAGGCTACTACAACTACAACCAAAGACAAAGGAGTGAAGATAATAAGAACAATTGCTATATATGTGGAAGATATGGACACTATGCCAAAGATTGTTATCAAAATGAAAATAATCAAGGTGGTAATCGAAGAGGAGGCTATTCAAGAAGAGGTAAACAACAAGGAAATTATGCAGTTGAAGGTAAAAGTGATGATTATGATTCTCTTCTTATGATGAATGTAGAAACTAAGATGAATTGCAATAGCGATGTATGGTATGTAGATAGTGGTTGTTCTAATCACATGTCTCATGATGCTTCATGGTTTTCTAATATGCATAATCTGTCATGTAAAGGTCATGTTGAAACAGGAGATGATACAACACATAAGATTATGCAGGTTGGAGATGTTGTTATGCAGGATAAGAGCAAGAACAATTGCTTGAAGGATGTACTTTATGTGCCAACGCACCACTAAGAATTTGATGTCGGTTGGTCAAATGGTAGAAAAAGGTCTACAAGTGAGATTTAATCATGCAGGTTGCTTCATTGAGGATCCAAAGCAAAGGAGGTTAATTGCTAGAGGTAAAAAAAAAGGTAGATTGTTTACATTCAAGGTAAACACAAATCATACAAACTATTTCTCTTATGGTATGCATCGAATAGCACAGCTTGATCTATGGCACAAAAGGATTGGACACATGAATGTACAATGGTTAAAGGAGCTATCAAAGAAGAGGATTGTTGAAGGATTACCTGATCTTACTAAGCAACATATGGTGCATCTTTGTGAAGCATGTCAAATGGGTAAGCAGAGTAGACAACCTTTCAAGCATTCAAGCTATGTAAGTGATGGTTTACTAGATCTCATACACACAGATGTGTGGGGACCTACTAAAGAGGCATCCTTGGTTGGTAATAAGTACTATGTATCATTCATTGACGATCATAGTAGAATGACATATGTGTATTTTATTAAACATAAGAGTGAGGTCTTTGATTGTTTCAAGAAGTTCAAATCATATGTCGAAAAGCAAACAGGAAGGTATATTAAGAAGCTAAGATCCGATGGAGGAGGAGAGTATTTCTCTCAAGCTTTTACTGAGTTTTTGTATGATGAAGGTATCAAAAGAGAAGTTACATGCAGGTATACTCCACAACAAAATGGAGTCGCAGAAAGAAGAAATAGAATCATAGCAGAAGCATCTAGAAGCATGCTTAATGATATGTGTTTGCCTAATTATTTTTGGGCTGAAGCTGTTAGCACAAGTGTTTACATTATGAATAGAGTTCCGACTACTGGAGTTCATCATTTGATACCATATGAGGTATGGCATGGAAGGAAACCAAGTGTAAGTCATTTGAAAGTATTTGGTTGTGTATGTTATGTACATGTACCTAGTGAGGTGAGATCTAAACTTGATGCGAAATCAGAAAAATGTATATTTATTGGTTATGCAGATACTCAAAGAGGATATAGATGCTATAATCCTCATACCAATAAGGTTGTTGTGTCAAGAGATGTAAACTTTGATGAATCACTTTCATGGTATGCAGATAAGAATTGTTTGCAGGTCATGGATGAAAATGAAGAAGGTGTGGTTGAAGGAGATGAATGCATAGTTCAGCCATCAGGAAGTTTAAATGATGAAAGGAGTGGTTTAGATGAAGAAAGAGGATCACCTTTCAATGGAAGATTAAGGCAAGAGTCACCTCCAAGTGTTAAAAGTAAAGGTAAACTCAAACTTGTTGAAGTTAATGATGAAGGAGAGGAAATTAGTGATGTATGTGAGTATGGAGAATCATCAAAGGTTCCTAATAAGAAAGGAAGAGCATCTACATTGGAGGTAAGAAGAACTTCAAGAGTAAGTAAGCAACCTCAAAGGTATACTTATGAATCTTTCATGAATAATCATTATGCTTTTATGAAAAAAGTTGAGCAGGAAAATGAACCCACATGTTATGATGAGGCCAAAGGAGATGAAAAGTGGGAGAAAGCAATGAGAGAAGAAATGGAAACACTACAGGATAACAAGACTTGGAATTTAGTTCCAAGTACACGAAAGCAAAAGGTAATTGGTTGCAAGTGGGTTTTTAAGATTAAAAGAAATAGTGATGGTAGTGTGTCTAGATATAAGGCTAGACTTGTAGCAAAAGGATATAATCAAACTCAAGGTGTGGACTATGAGGAAACATTTAGTCCAGTAGCAAATATGGCAACGATGAGAACTTTGTTGGCTTTAGCTGCAAGTAAAAGGTGGAATATATATCAACTC
>CM035408.1:211342010-211409510 GCA_020310875.1 Ceratopteris richardii
ACAATATCAAGGCTGTAGAAGGAAATTGGTTAGGACATGGTTTTACAAAGGTGCATGGGTGTACATGCAACCCTCTGGTGTTGGGCCTCATCGTGTAAGAGATCATGGGAACTTGGATCTTCATTGGAAAGGGAAGTTACTAGGCTTCAAATATCTCAAAAATGGTGAAACTGTTACTATTGTACGACATGTTTTCACAATGTCAAGCATGAAATTGGAAAACTCAAACAAAATAAGATATCCTATCAATTGTAAGTATTACGTTTTGGTATTGATTGGTTCCTATTTTATTTTCTTTCTATACCTTATTAAGATGTGTATTTTTTTGTTGCAAACATATTTCCTTCTATGTTGGTGGAGGAGCAACCACTTCATAGTCTTATAGGTACTTTCCAAGCGTTGCATGCAAATGTTGGGTTACTAGTCTTTCTACACATTAGGGGGAAAAATGAACCCTGCATGGGCCTTTAGATAGAGAGTGATTAGTGATGGACCAATCAAAAGAGGGTGGTGGACATAGTCTAGGCTCTTAATAAACTAGGCTAGGTATAGTCTTCCCTTGGTTTGAGCTAGTCAAAACCACATAAACATGCTAAAATTCGTGGTTTTGTTGCTTAAGTTGTTTTTGAAAGACATGGGATTTGAACTCAATCTTGGATGTCCTTCGAGATCTTCTAGATAAGATTATCTCTTAAGAAATGGTTAACTTTAAATTATAGTCCTTAGATGTTGATTACATCTAATGGATGTGGTTGCTTCCCAAAGAAAAAAAGGCATCTTGAATTTGGGCCATTAGATTTTAAAGGAAATTAATGGATGAGATTTGATCCTTACATGGATCATTACCCATTCAATCAAGACCATCGATTCTCCACCACATCCAATGGATGAAAATCTATGCGCATCTTGAATTTGTTTCTCTCCCCTTGCATAAATTTTAGAGCTTTTGTCTTTTAGTGAAAGTGTGATATCCTATTTTGTCTTTTAGTGACAGTGGGTTGGGTTCTAATCTCCACCATCCAAGAGAAAATTGATTGGACGGATAAAATCACACAATAATCTTGATATTTTCTTCTCTCTTCTTGTGTGGATCTTTCTATTTTGTCGTTTATTGCCAAAGTGTGAGCTCTTATTTTGTCTTTTAGTGCCCATGTTTTTCATTTTGATTTTGACCATCCAATCAAGAGATCCAAGGTCTAAAAAAGCACATGAATTCCCTCTTTGAGCATTCTTTTTTTTTAATTCTTTATTTTCACTCACAATACCACTAATGATTTTTTCCAACCTCTTAATCCACTTGATTAGCCATTTTAATTCCTTAAAATTAAGAATCCTTACAAGGCCCATGCAAGGCTCACTATTTCCCTCAATGAAGCTCGTCCTACTCAATGTTTACATGAGAGTTTTCTTTTACACACATACATATGTTGTACCCTCTTCATCAAATGATTTTGGCAGGTTAGAGATGATTAAGGTAGATTCTCTTTTCAATATCGAGTGGCCACAACATGATATATGGACCTTGACATCTTTGAAGCATAAGATGGTGATGGACATACATAACTCTTTGAAATTTACACAAGTTTCTAGATCTGTAGGATTACATTAGCGTGTTCCTGTTTATTGTTTTGTACATCTATTTCAGATATTCACAATTCTAGAGACGTCAACAATGTTCATATTAAAAGATATTACATATGAGTAGGTGGAGAGTTTCCTAGGTGAAAATTGGGCTGTATGTAAAGTGATGACTAGAGTTTGCAATTTCATCAATAATGGCATGGGCCATAGATTCATTCATGAGTGTCACACTAAGTCTCTCCATATGTCATCCCTTTATGATTTGACATTTGTCCCTTGATATAAACTTGAGTTTGGAACTAAACATTATATTAATAAAAATACCATGAATGCCATTATCGTAGCAATGGATATACCTTGAATTGTAGATTTGTAAATTTTAACCATTTCCCTTTGAAGACTCTCCAAAGTGACAAATATGTTGTTATACTTTGTGTAGATGAATCCCTTTCTAGATGATTTTTTCAACTCTTTCCTTGATGTAGTAGAATGATAAATGGTTGAAGGCATAACATCTTATATGTGCAAGTAATGACCAAGAGTATTAGCTACATCCTCACTGGTCATCTTCTTCTTCAGAGATACCTTTTAAGGGCATGGGAAAATACTTTGCAAAATATCTTTGTTTTGTAGTGCCTTCTTTAAAATATTATACAATACTTCATCGCGTACCTGCTTATTGTTTTGTAGTGCCTGCTTCATCACGTACCATCTATTAGCTCCCTAGGAGTAATAATATCTTCTAAGCTACTTGCAAAGTCTTTAGTCACTTGGGTCTTGATGTGATTCCCTATTGATGACTCCAAAATCATAAGCACATGCTTGTTGCTCAAACAAAAATTCAAAAACTTAAATTAATCATCTATTGTTGATGAAGCGCTCACATCTTCAACAAATGACTTGCACAATAAGAAACTCATTTTAAAAGTTTTGTAACATAAATAGACAAGTGAAGCACGAACCTAAGTGCATAAGCACGTCGCTTCTGTGATTACCATTTGAACGGGCTTGAAATGATGATAATGGTTGTTTTCTGTATCTCATATCAAGTAGAGTCTGTTTTAGTTGTGTTAGATTGGCTTTTAACTTTGTAATTGTGCTCTCCTTTTCCTCCACATCTTGTTGGAGTATATTATTACTCTCTTCTAGAGATTTGATGACACTTACTAAAGTGTGTATCTTCAAATGGTTGTGATGACATTGTTGCATCCAATAATTTTCAATAGGTGTTGAATTTCTAAACAATCGCTTGCAATAGCTTAGTAGTCCAGCTTCACGACTACCAAGGTATTGTAGAAAAGTGGAGATACTATGGAATCTAGGATGAAAAGTAGACATTGGATCTATCAATATTCTTGTCTCTGGTTGCATGTTGTTCATTTTGAGAATCTTTTTCATTGCTATCTCTAGTTGTTGGTGCAGATTCTGTTGGAACACAAACATGTACACTCATTGAATGAGGAGCACTTGTTGGTGTTTGTTTCATATTCCTAATACATATAAGCAGCATGATGTTCCAAAACTCGGGCATCGAATATAAAGAATCACGTAGATGGCTGGAATGGCTTGTATAATAGTTGTATTGCAAGAAAAAAGTGTGTTTTGGTTTGTGGATTGGTTAAAATGACTTTTTCCAATGTTTAAGGGTGAAAATAAGTTTTTTCCCAAAACTTCATGTTTTGGGGCAGCCAAAGTTATGAGTTTGATGATGTGACACTTTTGAATGAAGAATAATTGAAAAAGAAACTTTTTCAAAAAATTCATTTTTTATTCATATAGATGGATGGATTTGGTGAGGTGGAAAATGGCTTCTCTCTCTCTCTCTTTGTGCACAAGAGAGAGATGTGTTGAGAGTTCCATGCTCCACCCTTTTGTCCAAGTCTTGGCTCACTCTCATACAAGCTCATTTATCCCACACGCAAGGGAATTCTCTCAAACTCCATATAAGCAAGGCCTCCCTTCACTCCCCATAATTCATTCCACTCTAGCTCATTGCCAAGAGTGTGCATCCTCTCCTCATGGAGTCTCCATGCTCATAGAGCCTGTCATGTAAGTTAGTTCCATTTCTACTTTAATTCATTTCATCATGTTTTTAAATCTTTTATTTCTTCCTCCATAGTTTATTTATTGTGTAATTACTAATAGATTAGGAGTAGTTTCTTTCTTATTTCGACATGGTATCATAGCATAGGTTAACTATTTTTCCTTTTGAGCCCTCTTTTTGTTATCTTCATCATTAGCATGTTTTCTTTGTATAGTTGAGTTTTTTTTTCATCAGAATAAAGTGCTTTTCAACACTACTATCTGAAATCAAAGTGCTTATCAACACTATTCATGGAGGCGCCAAGATGGAGATTGTGCTTTACAATCAATATGCAAATGTCGCACTCAAAAGAAATCTACAAATTGAATGATTTTCTTTTGCTCAAAGTTCAAACATGTCTCTCTTGTTGTATATTGATGTGCAATATAAATTGCCACTTGCATTTGGAGTGCTTGGAATGAATCACCATTTTGTGTCTTTTGAGTGGCATTGTGGTCTTGCATGCACAAACAAAGAGAGGTAGAGAGAGAGAGGTAGAGAGAGAGAGGTTCAACTTTGGTATTATGAATATTAGCTACCAAGAAAGGGCTACCTTTTGCTACTCTTCAAACTTGGTGCATCCTCTCAAACAATCGAAGCAGAAAATCTATGAGTTTAAATCAAAGGAAAGAGCGGAGGAACATGAAGAAAGCAACCAAACTTTTCTCCTTTGATCTATTGATTTCTAGAATTGCAAAGATGAAGAGATTGCACTTGCATCATTTATGGCTAAAGCACATGTTTCTGGTCTGCGCTCTGCATGCTTCAGTACTTGCAGAGTTGCACAATAGTTAGGCTACTGTGAAGCTCAAGGTTTGATTAGACACAACAGTCAAGCATCTGCACACATCTACATCTGCATGAGCTCACCTTCAATGCTATTCTCAAGGGGCTCATGATGCCCATGATATACCATAACACAAAACATGACCATGCCCACTCTGAGCATCGAAGCTCGGTCATACATGCACTACGTGCTACTGAGGTAGTCACATACAACACTTCAAGGCTGTGGAACAATCCACACTACACAGAGGGAGTGGACATGTGATGTTGGGGATGTAAGGGTCATGTGATGAAGGGCTTTGGTGTTTAGAACAAGATGAGGAAGGAGGAGATGGAGGAAGAGAGAAGAGAGGAGAGACGTGCAAAAATGCGTGGGAGCCTCGAAACCCACATTATGATCTCTCTTTAGGCAATGCTCTATATATGATGTATATACATGAATATGGGGGTAAGGTCACATGATCCTTACATTCCCAACAATCTCCCACTTAAGGGTCAATGTGATCATAAGTGGAAAAATATACAAAGAATGATGTAGGACTATACAATAATGTACAGGAAGAGTCTGGATCTCAACCCATACTGATCAGCCTACACCAATTGCCTCGAACAAGGTGTATCCATGCACCTCAAATTGCTCTAGGCTCATATCAACGAGAGTCGAGCTCACATATGACTGATGCAAGAACTGATGAAGTTCCTGCAAAGCTCCCACTCACTCTATGCCTGTGTCAATCATCGAACGACTGACAACTCCAAGTGCAAATGCTCCAATAGCAACTGCAACATCTGGTCTCGATCATAATAACTCGTATATCAGACTCCTGAATGCTAACGAAACATGTGCTATCCTGGCTAACCTAAGCATGTCAACCATGCCTCTATCCAAGGCATCCAAAGCACCATCATCAAGACCAACATGTCCTGACATATCTGTGTCAACATCTGGCATGAGCGAATCCAAGAATGACTGCATAACTACTGACTCCTCAACATCCAAATCAGCCATGCTCACAACCAAGGATGTATCTAGCTGTGCATCCTGAGAGCTAATATGCTCTACCATACACTATGTACCATGAGAGCAATCCTGCTCTACCACACCAAGTGTATGATCATGCTCCACATGAGCTAACTGCACAACATCAACACCAAGGTGTAGCTCAGTGATGAGTAGTACCTCCTTTAATGTCAATCGGGGAAGATGTGAGGATGGTATGAAGACCTCGAGCAAGTGAAGGCACAAGTGCGTGAGTGAGAAGCACACTAACATGCACACACATACACACACACACACACAAGGTAAGACAAAGAGAGAGAAGCAGTGGAGTTCTCTTAGATTACTTCAAAAGTGCTCATACAAGTTCAATTCTATTACAAGCTAACCCAAAAATGAGCTCTCTAACTCTATTTATAGTTTTTGACTAGGTTTTGGCCGTGTCCATTAGGTTCTAGGGCCTATTTGAAGGCTCAAACGGAGTCTAAAAAATATGAAAACTGGTAGGTAGCTACTTCTAATGCTCCTCAAGCTCAAGTACTCCTTGGATTGCACAAAATGGAGCTACAAAAATATGAAAGGGTATTTACAATGATTTTTAGTGATGACAATCACTATTTTGGTAGGGATTTCTTCTAATAGTTTGACATACATTTCTTCGAGCTCCCTACTTGCTCCTTCTCCTTGTGTGTCCACCTCTTTGATATGCTTTAGCTTCATGAAAAAAATAATGGCCTACTTGCCAGATGTTCGTTGACTACTCTGTCTGCTTGTGCCTTCTCTTCGCTCCGACTCCCTTCGTTGGCTTCCTTGTCTTGTGAGTCCTTCAGTTCCTTGACTGCTGCCAACACCCCCCCCCTCTCTCGCGTTTGTCGTCTCTGACAGACCCTTGTTGAGTGGGTCGTTGGATGTAGTACTCCACAACGTCTGTGGCTAAATGATGTTCTGCAACTCTCAACCCTTTGGCCAAGTCAGTGAGTAGAGCATCCCAGTCTACTGGCCCTGGAACTTCTGGATGTGGCATTCGTAGCTTTTCTGAGTGCAGAGCTTGTTCCACCGCAAATAATCGTAATAGATGAGATGGTCTGGGAATGAATATCTCTGAATGATATTCCCTGAACCCCGTGATAAACATTTCTTCAAATGTCTGTTTGAAGCAAGCAGGTAGATACTTTATGCGGGCATGCCACACATAGACGAAGTTAATGGATGGCGTGGTGCTCATGTCATAGACAAGGTCCTGCTTTCCTTCATTAAATCCGAGAGCCGAAAGATGAGGTTCCTTGACATTCTTGAAGGTCCTGAAGGTGACTAGCATGAGCTCAAAAATTTTGAAGCACATTTGGGCCATGACATCTGGTACATTTTTGAACCTGACCCCCCAATGCCGAATCATCGAAATCATATATGCTATGGTAGGTTGGCCTTTAGGTGGTGCTAAGTAGACATAATTGAGCCATTTCTCACATCCTGTAGCTGTCAACACGGTTTTTGTGTATTCCAGCCAAGACCTTCTTTGAAAGACAGGGCAGTAGCATGGGTTGTATTTGATATACAAAGGCATGTTATTCCACGTCTGTACCATCTCAGGATAGGTTTCAAGCAGACGGATCCTCCAAGTAGGTTGATGTATATTCCCTTGCTTGGCACTTGCAGGGATGTCATGTCGCCGAGGTTGGTTCTTTTGATGTGTGATGCTTGATTTTAGCATTGTAATCCGCCATTAATACACAGAATGGAACATACAAATCATCGGATGTGCCGATCCACCTATGATGGGAGAGGTTTCTAAAGTAATCCGATTTTATGACAACTTCTTCCAATCGTGACATAGACGCTATCTGAACTGCAACTCTCTCATCATGGGTTGTCGCCACCTTCTCTAACCTCTGCATCCATTCAGGAGCCTCGATCTCAATGGTGTCCATGCCTTCTTCTGTTTGCTTACCCCCTGGTGCAGGCATGGGAACATATGGGTCTTCAAAAGTTTCCTCCACTTCAATTGGCACCAAGTCTTTAGGTTCGGGTTCTACAAGGGGAGGGGGTTGACACTCGTATTGCAGAACTTTATTTTGTAGTTCTTCAGGTTTTGCTCTGAGTTCTGCGACTTCTTCAGATGTGTTGACTGCGGCTGTGACTTTGCGTGGTGACTCCTGCTGAGTTGCCAATTGCTTTAGTAGGTCATCTCTTTCTCTTTCTAATGCTGCGTGGGCTTCCAGGAGATCGGCGTGTGTCTCCAATACGATTTGCATATTTTCTGACGGAATAGCCTTGAATTTTTTTGGGTCGATTTCCTGTGGTGAACCCTCCATTGCTGCTTCCAAGTTTTCTTCGTTCTGTTTCTGTAGTCGTTTATTTTCCTCGAGTGCTGTAGACATGTGTTTTCGTAATAGGGCCAGGTTGCGTTGAAGCTTGAGATTCTCTGTTATCTGGGTGTGTAGCATATCATTTAGTTGTTGTTTTTCTTCTGCATCTGACTGGGGTGGATTGGCCACTAACTGCTCATGTTGTTCCTATAAAGTGGCATACTGTTGTTGTAGTAGCCGCTTTTCCCTCTCTAAATCAATGAATCATGCTTGTAGCGCTTCATGGCTTCGGAAGAGGTTCGTATGCTAGTTATCAAGATGCTGATAGTGCTGTTGTAGTTGAGACATACACTGGTACATATTATTAAATACATTATTAATAGGGGTGGATGCAGGAAGGGTGTTGAATGCAGAAGGGAAGGGAAAAGGGAATGGGAGCGTGTATGCTGTGCTGGAAAAGGGTGAAGTTGGTGGTGGGGGAATGGGAGATTGGGGACGTATGGGGGGAGGGAGGGTGCGGAGGTGGGTGAGTGGATGCAGTCGTGGGAGTGATTGTGAACATGGGAATTGTGGGTGCAGTGATGGTGTTGAATGTGTAAAGTGGTGTGTGGAGTTGTGAATATGAACCGCCAGGAAGTCTGATCGGGGGAACAGGGTTTTTCGTGGCTACAATGTCCGTGGTAGTGTATACAAGAGAGGTGGAGATAGGGTGTATGGGTTGTGTGGGTTGACTGACGGTCTGTGCTTCGGTATGGGCAGTGGACTGTGAGGCGGTGACAGTAGTGGTTACACTGGTAGTGGGAGGAGAATGTGGTGGAGTTGGAGGTAGGGGTGGTAAAGGGGGTGACGGGGGTGCACTTGATATATGGGCTTCCTCAGTGTCATGAATGGTGTGTGCTGTGCCCGTGGTTGTGGATGTGGTACCCTGTGGTTTTGATACTAGTACATTCATTTGTTTTCTTGATCGAGGGGGGCGACTGCCGTATCGTCGTTTCATCCTTCGTGAATGTGTGAGAGCAGTATGCACCGTCTCAGGTACCCCCAACGCATCAGCTATCATGTCAAGGGTTGCTCGGTATTGCTCGTCCACACCTTCCTCTTCAAGGATTTGATTCATGAGAGCTTTTCCTGCTGCTAGGGACAGTCTGTGTTGCTCTTGAACTCTGTTGATGGTATCGTACAACTTTTTCAATTCCTTCGTATAAGCCGGGGCACCATCGAGTTCTTGTAGAACTTCTTGCTCATATTCCCGCTCTTCTTCTTCAGACCATCCTTCTCGTTCCTCTTCTTGCTCCTCTTCTTCATTACCATCCACTTCGACTACTTCTGGTTGTCTAGGATGGGGTTGTTCTGTGGCAATTTGCTGCCCGCTGGCCTGCTCTGCCTCCACTTCTAAATTCGTAGCATTGATTATTTTGGCTACTTCTTCATCAGTTAGATCTTCCAATGTAAATCCATGAGGAAACTCTAAGTCAGTTGGTACAGGTGGAAACACCAGGTTCGGTCCATCTGTGCTATGTCTTGGTAGTCTTATAGTGAAGGGTTGCACACGTCTTGGAAGCCGTGGAGTTGTCTCTGGTGTCAGTGTCGCACCGCGGGCTTGTGCACAGAGCATCTGAATTGCGCCTCTCATTTTCTTTGATGGAGGCCTTGCGGTTGATAGTCTGCGGTTAAATTCCTGTACTCTAGTCCAAATTAGTGCCCTTTGAACTGGCATATCATAAGCCAAACATCTATACACAATCCTGGTGAGGGCACAACATCCATACAGTACAGACTTTTGCTTTTTATACCACCGTTGATGTGCCAAGTGGATTTGGTCGATAATCCAATGCGGCATGTTGATTGTCAAATTGAAGGCGTCGGCCAAGTATAGACTAAACCATATCTTCTTGGGTGGCATTGTGAACCTCTCCTGAGCGGGGAATGCGAAATGCTGCATGACCATTCGCAAGTGAATGGCAATCGTTGGTGTCATTGCTACCATGTCCTTTAGTTTTGTTAGATTCCTGTTCTTCATATTGTCGGGGACCATAGTCTCTTTCTCGGTGGGAATGTGCATGCCTTTCATGTCGAGAGCTTCCCTTACCAAATTGATAGTCAGCCTGAAGCGCTTCAGCTCATTGCCCCTTGTGAGCAATGGGAGGACAAAGGTGCTGTATCCCTTTTTCTCTTTGCTCGGAGTGAGGGTGCTAATCAAATACGAGAATCTTAGAAAGTCGGGCTTTGGCAATTGGGATTTGAAGTAATTGTAGAGTCCCACCTTCTTCCATATCGGTTTCAGCCCTTCATTATTTTGCAGTTTCTCAAATTCCCTGGTGAAGAAGTGATACCTGCCCCAGCGCCCATTGAACTCTATCTCTGCCTCCCACAGGTAAGTGCCTTCTCCCAGAGGTCCTGCCACATCACTGAACCAATGTGAGTTTTTGCTGACTGGCATTGTGTGCCCCTGTGGAGGATTCTGAATTGGTATGGCATGTAATGCTCTCAATGCTATTGGGCGCTCCTTCAATTCCTCCTCAATGGGAAGACTTTCGAAATTCATAATTTGAGGGCTGGTGCCTGCCTGGGAGCTAGTTCCTGCCTCGGCCATATTGAGGAAATTGGTCACCGGTTCTGTGAGAATGTGCAAATGGGTGTTAACATTGCAAATGGACATCAAGTGGTCATGTTTCCCCGTTACAACATTAACATGAGATGAATGATGGGTTAGTAGGTCCATGAGTGCTCGATGATTGTGTGTGCTGTCAGTGAACTAGTAATCCTATGAACTGAGTGAAAAGAGGTAGTATGAGAATGATGCGGTTAGTGGGTGGAGATGAATTTACATATGGGGTCGGGGGGTTTATTACAAACTTTAGGCCGCCAAACACAGTAGATGCCTTTTGGTACTAATTGCGTGGACACCCTGGAGGATTTTATGAGAGTGTCGGCATGAAAATGAGGCTTCTTAGGGACCCATTTACAAGTGATTCTACTCGTGCTTTTAGCCCACAATGTGTTCGTGTGTGTTGAAGACGAGGGGGGCTCAGTTGTTTGAGTGAGTGAACCATGTGGAGCATGGTGTGTGTATAGCTATTTGAGCCCCTAAGCATGCCTTAGGCACCCAAATTTATCTTAATTGTGGGTCAGCCTTCATCGACTTCTTGGGTACCCAGATAGACGTCACGCTCACAGAAGGATTTTTAGAAGACTTCTTATTAGTGTCGTGTCGTAGATCACTAATATGAAGGTGGGCCAATTGTTGTGACTTGACCGCACCATGGTGCTTGCCTTTTCACACCCATATTTGTCTCCTTGGCTGAGTCACCTTTCTTCTTATTTCCTTTTGGCTTTGAGCATAGGTAGTCTGCTTCTTCTGCCTTTTATCTACCTCTAGTTGCTGCATCCTGATGGCCTTTGGAAAAGAAGAGAGTTCCATTGTATCCTTTTGCATCACAGAGTTTTGGACAAAAATAGCATGTTCATCATCTTGTGTACTCCTGGAAGGACCAGGAGTGTGTGCCTTTCCTAGTTCCTTGAGTGCTCCCATTTTTGACTCAATTGTAATACGCTTCTCATTGACCCAAACCTGAAGAAGTCCACTTCTCAGGTTTAAGTTGACTGCGTGGTCATAGATCCAGTCTTGACCCAAGACAAGAGGCTCAGTGAGGTCCTCATCTTGACATACTAGCACTTTAACTGTCATAATTCGTCTTGAATGTAGAGGGGAAGTTCCACCTCGCCCATGCAAGGGGTTTCCACACCTCCCAACCCTATGAGATATGCTTCTATAGGATTGACAGTTAATTTCAACTTTTGACAGTATGAAAATTTAACCGCACTAGTGGCTGCTCCTGAGTCAATCAAGGCTCTTACAGTCCTTGCACCCTTTCCTTGTCCTATCTCTAAGGTTACAAAAGGACGTCGATCAATTATCCTATGAGACCTAATACATGAAACTTCACACATAGCCATATGATATCCTTGAGCTGCATAGTCATCTGTCCTAGGCTGATCTCTACCCTGCCTTCTCAACTTCATCCTTCGGATGCGTTCTAAAGCTTCTGCTTGCGCTTCTTCCCAAATTCATTTTTCTTCTTCTTTGCGTTTCTTAGCAGTGTTGAGTCGCCTTAGCATTTCCTCTGTGAGAGGTTCCTGATACAACTTGACTCTGCATCCGCTAATGTAGCTCGGGAGAACATCACCTTCTAGTGTAGCGAGTTGAACTGCTCCACTGGTTGAGATCCTATTTATGACCATAGGTCCATAACCTCTCTTTTTGAGCTTTCTTGCATGTTGTTTTAGGGCATATACCAACACTAAGTCTCCGGCCTTCAAGCCTTTATCCTTAACATGGGCATCAAAGTATGCTTTCTATCGTTTCTTAGCTGCATATATCCCTGCAGCCGCCCTCAGTCTTGTTTCTCCTAATCGTTCAAGGTCAAAGAGTCTACAGGAGAGTTCATGACCCGTCCATTCATGCTCTTGTGCTACTTTTAATGTAGGTATCAAGAAGTCCAACGGTAGCATTGCATTTTGGCCAAATACCATCTGAAAGGGGGTGGCTTGGAGTACCGTTTTATAGGCGACTCGGTATGCCCAAACAGCATGGTGTAGCTGTTTGTCCCAATCAGAGCATTTATTATTCACTAGTTTGGTCAACACATTGCACATAATCTTATTTGTGCTTTCGGCTTGTCCATTGGCTTGTGGGTGATAGGGGGCAGACTTCTTGTGTACAACCAAGAATTCTTGGAGCAGATTTTCAATAACTTCATTCAGGAAGTGAGTCCCTCTATCACTTACTAGCTCTATGGGTAGCCCGTATCTAGTGAACACATTCTCAAATAAAAACTTTGCTGTCGTTTGAGCATCGTTCTTTGTCGTAGTTTTTACTTCTACCCACTTGGTTAGATAGTCTGTGGCCACAATGATATACTCAGCATGAGAACCCTTAGCTGGGGGATTAATAGGACCTACAAAGTCTATTCCCCACTTAGAGAATGCACGTCCATCCATCATAGGTTTCAGTGGCATCTCATCCTTGCATATAGGGTACTGAGTTCTCTGACAAACATCACACCTCTTCACATAGGTATGTGCATCCATGTGAAGGGTAGGCCACCACAAGCCTGCAAATAGGATCGCTTAAATTACTCGGTCTGGTCCAAAATGTCCTTCTGCTACACCTTGGTGAGCAGTTTCCAAGATCTTGAGATATTCACTCTCATGGACGCATAGTCTCAGGTAACCATCTTTACCACGCTTGTATAAATAATCACCAATGAGTGAGTAGTCCAAGGCTTCTTGTTCTAAACTTCTTTGTCGGGCTAATGTCATATCTTGAGGGAATGTTTTCGTCCTCAGGAAGGCTACTAGTGGTTCACTCCAATCTGGCGCTATGGACACTTGATAGAGAGTGGCATGTTCCACAGATGGTTTAGTGCCGCAGATAGGACATTCCTTGCACAACTTATGGACATCAGCCTCCATAGTTGGCCAATGCACTCTGAGTCTCCTTAGTGTCTGTAGGGTTCGTTGCTTTGAGTAGTGTTGCTCTAATGCACCTACATGTGCTAGTTGCAACCATTTAGCATACTCATTATCTTCCACACAACAAGCTAGGATTCCTTGATCTGTATGCTTGTGCATACTTCCTGCCATGATGTGGTACTTCTGGGCTTTTATTACCTCTCTATCTTGAGTGTTTATGTTGGCAGCAGTCAGGGAACCGAAGGAGCCACAAGACGAAGAGAGTCAGAGCGAAGGGACAACACAAGCAGACATGGCAGTCAAAGAAGATCTGGCAAGTAGGCCATCTAATTTTTCAAGACATCAAGGAGTTGAGCACACAAGAAGAAAGAGCAAGTAGGGAGCTCAAAGAGGTGTATGACAAATCAATAGAGAAAACCCTACACAAATAGTGATTTTCATCACTAAAAACCATTGTAAATATCATTTCGTATTTTTGTAGCTCCATTTTGTGCAAGCCAAGGAGTCCTTGAGCTTGAGGAGCTTTAGAAGTATCTACCTGCCAATTTTCATATTTTTAAGATCTCGTTTGAGCCCTCTAATAAGCCCTGGAACCTAATTTTTAACTAGGCCGGACACTAGGTTTGGACAGGGCCAAAGCTAGTCAAAAACTATAAAAGGAGCTAGAGAGCTCATTTTTGAGGGTAGATTGTAATTGAAACGAACTAGTAAGAGCTTTTGAAAGTAATCTAAGAACTCCATTGCTTCTCACTCTTTGTCTTGCCGTGTGTGCGCGTGTGTGTGTATGTGTGTGCATGTTTGTGTGCTTCTCACTCACGCACTTGTGCCTCCACTTGCTCGAGGTCTTCATACCATCCTCACGTCTTCCCGGATTGACATTAAAGGAGGTGCTACTCATCACTGAGCTACACCAAATTTTGGCGCCGTTGCCGGGGAGAGAGCTTCGAGGACGAGCGTGTGATGGTAAGACGTCGAGTTGAGACATTGGAGTTATAGGTAATATCCTTCCTGCTCTTTATTTTTCTTCATTTTTTCCTTACTTTCGCATCACCATCATCACCATCATCATCCCCACCATCTCCCACCTCCATCTCCATCTCCACAAAAAATTTTAGTTTTTTGGTCATATTACACTCCCCACCTCATTTCCCACATTTCATTGTGAGAGAGAGCGAGAGAGAGCTTGCATGCTATCTGTTTTTGGTGTGTTTTTGAGCTTTTATTGCAGGAAGTAGCTGTACCACCTTCTCCAGCAGTGTGTGCAGGTACGACAGACTCTGCACAGGTCCCGGGACGACGACCTCTATCTGTCGCGACAGACAGAAAAACTTAAAATTTTGTGAATGCGTGTTTGGCACGGTAACCTACACCATTAGAGCACTCCAAATCACTAGAAGTTTCTCAAAAATTTGCGTTTTTCAGTCTATCGCGACAGACACCGTCTATCGCGACAGACACCGTCTATCGCGACAGACCAAATCACGACAGACAACAGACAGCGTCTATCGCGACAGACACCGTCTATCGCGACAGACAGAGACCCACGATAGACACCGTCTATCGCGACAGACACCGTCTATCGCGACAGACACCGTCTATCGCGACAGACAGAGACCCATGATAGACCCCGTCTATCGCGACAGACCCCGTCTATCGCGACAGACCCCGTCTATCGCGACAGACACCGTCTATCGCGACAGACAGAGACCCACGATAGACACCGTCTATCGCGACAGACACCGTCTATCGCGACAGACACCGTCTATCGCGACAGACAGAGACCCACGATAGACCCCGTCTATCGCGACAGACCCCATCTATCGCGACAGACACCGTCTATCGCGACAGACCAAAATTCCACGATAGACACCGTCTATCGCGACAGACAGAATTCCACGATAGACCAGGGCCATGGCAGAAGCAGGTGCAAGTTCTCAAGCCGGATCCGGTGCCCAGATTGTGGACATAGAAACACTCCTCCTCGAGCCACATCTCACCGCAAGGCCGCAAGAACTTCAAGTCGTGCATGTACTCCCCATTCAGGATCCTCCTCAAGGGCACACTTCTCAAGTAGGCAAGCATGCGCATTGGTTCAGTGATGTCGCTGGACCATTGGGCGATGGAACCTATTTCTGGGAAGCAGAATTGGAATTTAATGGCAAATGGGGTCGATACCACTTTTTCACGCGCGAGTTTGAAAGCTATCAAAACGCAGAAGTCATGCGATCAGTTTGGATCAAAGCAGGTGTGGACAGTTATTTCAGGGCCCACTTACCAAAGCCGGATTTCTTACGATGTTCATATCTGATCAGTACCATCACGCCAAGCAGGGCCAAGGGAGGCGACAGCACCTTTGTGTTGCCATCACTGCTGCCGGGTCATGAGCTTAAAAGATTCAAGTTGACCCTCAATCTGGTAAGAGAAGCATTGGGCATGTATGGCATGCACATCCCCACAGAAAAGGAAACAATGGTGCCAGGTTGAATGAAACACAAAGATCTTAATAAGCTGAAGGATATGGTAGCGATGACACCTACCATTGCGCTTCACCTGCGGACCATCATGCAACATTTTGCTTTCCCCGCACAGGAAAGATTCACAATGCCCCCAAAGAAAATTTGGTTCAGTTTGTATCTAGCAGAGACAGAAAGCCTTCCCATCAATGTGCCACACTGGATCATAGATCAGATCCACCTAGCCCATCAGAGGTGGAACAAGAAGCAAAAAAATGTACTTCATGGATGTTGCGCTCTCACAAAAATAATCTACCGATGTCTGGCCTATGATGTACCTATTCAGCGGGCACTCATATGGCCCCGTGCTCAGGAATTCCAAAGAAGACTATCAGCAGCAGGTCCCCCATCAAAGAAGATGAGGGGGGGAGTACAACTACCATGTGCTCAACCAAGGGGAGCCACCACTACACCAAAAATTACCCCTCCCCAGACACGACGTGTTAGGCCATTCACAATCAAGCTACCATGACCGAGCACAGATGGGCCTAATCTGGTATTCCCACCCATCCCATGAGATCTGGAATTCCCACAGGGTTTTACTCTAAATGACCTCACGGATGAAGAAGTAGCCCGACTGATCTATGATTCTAATCTCGAGACGGAAACAGAACATGCTCAGGAACCACAACCCCAGACAACAACAGCAGCCCCCACCCGACCCGAAGTGGTAGAAGTCGACGTAGAGGAACAAGAGGAAGAACAAGAGGAAGAAGCCTACGAGGAACAAGAATATGACGAACTTTCAGAGCTGGCAAGTGCCCCTGCGTATTCGGCACAAATCAAAAGACTATATCGAACCATGCAACTGGTTCAAGAATAGCATAAGATGTCACTGGAATCGGGCAAGAAACTCATGAACCAGTTGCTAGCTGAGGAAGGTGTGGACGAGATGTTCATTGAGTCCATAAACCTTCATGCCGACGCAAGTAGGATTGGACGAGGCCATCCATGAGGCAATGGCCTACATTCACAGATTTGAGAAGAGGGTTCCCGTTCGTCCCAGGAGGTCTGGGAAACAAATTCACATCGATGTATCAGCACCAGGAGAGACAACGCAAGCAGACGAACATCAGGAAGCACCACTGTCACCACCATCCCCACCTCGCACTACACACTTCACTCCACCACATGACACTAGCACCACCTTGTCCACTACCACCACCATTGTCATGGGTATCCCACTCTCTCCGGGGATCCAATTCGGGAGAGTCACCATGCCCACTTTCACCACTCTGTTCACTGACGTCACATCCACTCCACCCACGATCCCCATCTACACTGTCACTCAAACAATTGACACTATGGAAACATCACCTGCCACAGCACCGCTCCCTCCCCCCATGCCACCATCTCCCATACCCCCTCCACCCACGTCTCCACTTGCATCCACATCATCCACAACTCCCTTTCCCGCCCCCATTCCCCCTGCATCTTCACCCCTCCCAGCATTATTTAATGTAAATAGCATATTTTTAGCATTAAATCAATGTGTCTATCAGCTCTAGAATGAGTACAGAGCTCTGGACGGCCGGTACCAACAACTGACAACACACCACCAGAACTTACAAAGGCAATTTCACATCCTACAAGAAGAAAACGCAGAGGTGAATCAACGCTATACAACGCTTGAGCAAGCTCACCAAACACTATTGGAGACACCACCACCATCGACAGAATCAGGTGTAAAACAACTAGAAGCTTTGCTCGAAGTATACCAGGCCGATAACCTACGAGTCAGACGCAACTTGGCACTACTACGAAAACATATGGTCACAGCACTGGAGGAGAACAAAAGATTGCAAAAACAAAATGAAGAGAATCTGGAAGCGGCAATGGAAGGCTCCCCTCACGATATAGATCCAGAGCAATTTAAAGCAATTCCCACGGAGACGATGAAAACCATTCTGGAAAGCTATGCAGATCTCCTGGAAGCCCATGATGACTTGGAAAGAGAGCGTGACACACTTCAGAGCAGGCTGAAGGAACAGGAAGAACAACCGAAGAGTGTCCCATCAACCTCCACCTCAGACGAAGTAAAGGCCTTAACCGAGCAGGTAGCAGAATTACAAAAGAGGTTACTGACATACGAGAGGCAGCCATCCCCTGTGGTAGAACCAGAGCAAGAAGAGCTAGTCCCTATTGAGGTAGATGATTCTTACGAGGAACCTTATGTTCCTATGCCAATGCCAGGCGGGCGACGAACCTCAGAGGGACTAGACACATTGGAAGTGGAAGCACCCGAGTGGCTTCAGACACTGGAAAGGACAGCGAACACTCACGAAGAACGGGTGGCAATTCAGATCCAATCACTAGCGAACTTAGAAGAGAGTGTCATAAAGTCTGAATACTTCAGAAGCATGTCTCACCATAGATGGATCGGCACCAATAATGACCAGTATGTACCATTCTGTATACTTTTGGCCGATTACAACGCGGAGATTCAACGACAATGTGGCAAACCTCCCACCTTTGCTACACAATTTGGTCCAGATGATATACCGGAAAGTGCTCAGCGTGGGTCCATCCATCAACCCACCTGGAGAATCAGGCTTTTGGAAACGTATCCAGAAATGGTCCGAACCTGGAATAATATGCCGTTGTTTATTAAGTACAACCCGTGTTACATTCCAGTTCTGCGACGACGCACCTGGCCTGAATTCACTCTAGCTGTCAGAGACATCAAAGCCTGTGCAAAATGGTTGAATTATGTTTATCTAGCACCTCCACGAGGACCTCCCACAGTCAATTACATGATTTCTACAATCCGTCACTGGAGTACGAGGCTACGCAATAATCCTGATGTGATGGCCCAGATGTGCATGAAAATATTTGAATTAATGCTGATCACTTTCAGGACATTTAAAAACATTAAGGACCCTCACTTCTCAGGTGCAGGCTTTATGACAGGAAACCAAGATCTAGTGTATGATATGAGTACCACCCCATCCATTGAAGTAATATATGCCTGGCACGCCAGAATCAAGTACCTCCCAGCCTGCTTTAAACAGACATTTGAGGAGATGTTCATCACAGGATTCTGGGAATATCACTCCGAAATCTTTATACCCAGACCATCACATCTCCTCCAATTATTTGCTGTGGAGAGAACTATTTACTCAGAACAATTAAGGGTGCCTCATCCAGATGTTCCCGGTCCTGTAAATTGGGACGAGCTACTCACAGACCTAGCACGCGGATTGCGACTCGAAGAACACCACCTAGCCTCCGATGTCGTCCAATACTATGTTCAAAAATCCTCTAGACAAGGGTCTGTCAGGGGCGACAGACGCGAGAGTGGGGGGGGTGTTGGCAGCAGTCAGGGAACCGAAGGAGCCACAAGACGAAGAGAGTCAGAGCGAAGGGACAGCACAAGCAGACATGGCAGTCAAAGAAGATCTGGCAAGTAGGCCATCTAATTTTTCAAGACATCAAGGAGTTGAGCACACAAGAAGAAAGAGCAAGTAGGGAGCTCAAAGAGGTGTATGACAAATCAATAGAGAAAACCCTACACAAATAATGATTTTCATCACTAAAAACCATTGTAAATATCATTTCGTATTTTTGTAGCTCCATTTTGTGCAAGCCAAGGAGTCCTTGAGCTTGAGGAGCTTTAGAAGTATCTACCTGCCAATTTTCATATTTTTTAGATCTCGTTTGAGCCCTCTAATAAGCCCTGGAACCTAATTTTTAACTAGGCCGGACACTAGGTCTGGACAGGGCCAAAGCTAGTCAAAAACTATAAAAGGAGCTAGAGAGCTCATTTTTGAGGGTAGATTGTAATTGAAACGAACTAGTAAGAGCTTTTGAAAGTAATCTAAGAACTCCATTGCTTCTCACTCTTTGTCTTGCCGTGTGTGCGCGTGTGTGTGTATGTGTGTGCATGTTTGTGTGCTTCTCACTCACGCACTTGTGCCTCCACTTGCTCGAGGTCTTCATACCATCCTCACGTCTTCCCGGATTGACATTAAAGGAGGTGCTACTCATCACTGAGCTACAGTTTATGACTGGATGTTTGGGCCCATATGTCAATACTGGCACCAATGGCTTAGCCCAACTAGGCACCACTTCCAAATTAAACAAGTAAGCATCAGGAAGATCATCTGATACTCCTTGGGGGGCTTCTCCGGATGTGAGCCTAGAAAGATGGTCAGCTCATAAATGAGTCTTTCCTTTCCTTACCACAACCTCAAAGTCATATTCCATTAGTAAGAGAAACCATCTTACTAATCGACCTGTATTGCATGGCTTATTCACGAGATATAACAATGCTTGATGGTCAGTAAAGAATTTAAACTTATTTGCAAGCAAGTAATGTCTAAACTTTTTGACCGCATACACCATGCCTAATCCTTCTCGTTCAGTGGTGGTATAGTTTCGTTCAGCTGCATTCAATTGTCTACTAGCATAGACAATTGGAAGGTCCATATTACCTTCACCCCTAGGTTGTGCAAGCACACATCCAATAGCATAATTAGATGCATCCACATGCACACGAAAGGGTTTGTTCCAATCTGGGGTGGTCAAGATTGGTGCTGAACATAATCTTCTTTTGAGCTCGTTGAAAGAGTTTTCACATTCCTCAGTCCACTCAAAGTTAGTCAAAAGTCCGTACAGAGGATTTGCAATGATGGCGTACATGTGTATGAAGCGTCGGTAATAACCACAATGCCCCATGAAAGCTTGTACTTCCTTGACATTGTTGGGCCTAGGTAGCTCTGCTATGGCTCTTTCTTTCTCTTCATCAGTGGATATGCCATTCTTTGACACTATGTGTCCTAGAATCTTGCCTTGCCTGACCATGAAAACACACTTTTCTGGGTTCAGGCAGACTTGATATTCTCTACATTTGTCAAAGATCTATCTGAGTTCAGGAATATGGGTTTGTCTAATGTTGCAATGAGCACAAAGATCATCAACATAAACCTCTAAATTCTTCCTTAAGAGCTCTTTAAATACATGACACATCAGCCTCTGAAAGGTAGCAGGTGCGTTGGTAAGCCCAAGTGGCATTACTCTAAAGGCAAATATGCCCCATTCTGTGGCAAAAGCCGTCTTATGCTGGTCCTCAGGAGCAATGGCTACCTGATTGTAGCCTGAAAATCCATCAAGGAAGCTGTACACTTCCTTGCCTGCTACTCTTTCTAGTAGATGCTCAGTGATCGGAAGCGGATAGTTATCTCGAATAGTGGATGCGTTAACTTTCTTCAAGTTAATGCACACATGTAGCTTTCCATTCTATTTGGGCACTACTACAATAGGGGATACCCACTCAGTGTGCTCAATCTCATAGATGAATCCAGCTTCCACCAGTCTATCTATCTCTTCTTTAATCTTGGCAGCATAATTATCATTGTATGTATATGGCTTCTGCTTAGAGGGTTTGGCATCTGAGGTCATGGGGATAGTGTGTGAGCATATGTCGGGGTCTACACCTTTCAAGTCCTTGTAGCTCCAAGCGAATACGTCTCTGTATTCTCTTAGCAAGGCTATTAACTCATGCTCTTCTTCTTCTGTCAGGTCATGTCCTATGTAAGTGCATCTCTCTTCTCCTTCTTCTAGGGCTACCACTATTTTCTTGGTGGTTTCTTTGTTATCATAGGCCTCTCCTGATTCTGCCTCACGCTTAGGCATTCTTATCATGACTCTTCTATCGTCTATCTCATACTTTTTAAAGTTTTCAGGGACCTCAAACAAAGATTCTTCCTCTTCTGGTGTGACTTCTCTCTTCTTTCTTTTCTTTCCTTCATCCCTAGGGGTCACTTGTGTGGCTAACCTTACATCATTTGTAAGCTCTCCATGTCTCTGAGGATGAGCTTCTACTTCATAGAAGTATTCTTCATCTGATGCAAAAGGTGGGTCCATAATGATTGACTCTAGATCGGAGTCACTTGCATCCTCAAATGCATCAGGGCTAGGTTCACACTCTTCTAAAACTGCATCTCCCATGATTGGCTCTATGGAGAAGACTGAAATGTCATAGCCATCCTCGTCACAGTGGGGTGTCCATTGTTCTTCATTGATGGCTACATCCATTGTTGCTAGAATTTCTGCCCAACCGTGAGGTTTGAATTCTTCGTCCGAAAATACTACAGGTGCATAGGCTGGGTCTTGAATTGATCTATGTGTTTCCTTTGCACCTACCTCTCTGGCTTTTTCCCTCTTCTCTTCTTCTACTGCTACTTTGCACATCCATAAGTGGGTATCTTCATGCATCCATGAGGATCCTGATCCTATGGAATGCACCGATTCCGTATCATCTTTGGCTCTATGGATGGGATTCCATTGGATAGGAGGGACATCTCTATGAGAGTAATCTTTGAGATTCACTTTGGCCGTAACACCTAAGTGTTGCAGGTACAAGGAATTGGTTCCCTAGTCATGTACCACTTGCAATTGTCGCATAAATGGTCTTCCCAAGATCATTTCATAGGCATGATTTTTGCTAAAGTCACATATAGCAAATGTATGCTCGAACTCAACACCACATGTGGTGATAGTTATTCCTTCTAGCAAGCCTAGGGGTCTTTCTATGTGACCATCGGCCATTTGCAATTTCATCCTCGTGGGCCTGAGGCTGGCTTGCCCCAACACTTCCATAGGGAAGTGGTAGCAATTGCAACTCCTGCACCTGAGTCTAGAATGGCCTTGGTGGTGTATCGTTGATGAGTGATAGGAAGATATGTGTTTCCCTCTTCGCCTTCACTCATGTCTCCTATCTTGTCCAAGGGTATTTCTGGCACCGTTCTCTGGGATCCTACCTGGGAACGAGTTTTTGCTATCTCTGGTACTTGTTTGGTGTCACTCTAGCACAATGGTGAGTACCAACGTGAGAAGATTCACCTCATAATTGTCAATCCGTGGAGACGTGAGGACTAGTATGAAGACTATGAGCAAGTGAAGGCACAAGTGTGTGAGTGAGGCACACAAGCATGCACACACATACACACACACACACACAAGGCAAGAACAAGGAGAGGATCAATGGAGTTCTTTGCATTAGTCAAAAATTCTCTTACATAAGCTCAATTCACAAACAATCTAACCCCAAAAATGAGCTCTCTAGCTCTTTTTATAGTTTTCTAACTAGCTTTGGTCTTGTCCAGACCTAGTGTCCGGCCTAGTTAAAAATTAGGTTCTAGAGCCTATTTGAGCGCTCAAACGGAGTCTAAAAATTATGAAAATTGATATGTAGCTAATTCTAATACTCCTCAAGCTCGAGGACTCCTCGGCTTGAACAAAATGGAGTCTATTCTACCAAAAATGGAATTTACAATGTTTGTGTAGTGATTAAATCACTTGAGTTGTAAATGATCCATGGAAAAAATGATTGGGCCTTGTTGCCGTATTGTGCATGACTGCTCCGTTGTGCTAGTATGCTCTTCATATGACCCATATGCCAACACTCTCCCCCCTTCCTAGCGTCTGTTGCCCCTGACAGACCTCTGCTCTATCGGGTGGTCGATATAGTATTGGATGACATTGGTGGCAAGTTCGTGTTCTCCTATCCGTAAACCTCTTGCTAGATCATCTTCCAATGCATCCCAATTTATTGCACCGGGGACCTCTGGCTGCAGTGTGGTGTAGTACTCAGAGTACATGGCTTGTTCACAAGCAAAGAGATGGAGCAGGTGTGTTGGCTTTGGTGCAAAGACCTCCGAGTGATACTCCCAGAAACCTGATCTGAACATTTCTTCGAATGTCTATTTGTAGCATGCAGGAAGATACTTTATCCGTGCATGCCAGGCATAAGCTACTCGAATGCTGGGGGTGGTGCTCATGTCGTACACCAAATCATAGTTTCCATTAGTAAACCCCGGTAGTCGTATCTGTGGTGCTACTACATTTCGGAAAGTTTTGAGTACTACCTGCATCATATCCAAAACCTTAAGCATCATCTGGACCACAACATCCTGCATGGGCTTCAATTGAGGCATCCAATGGCGAATTGTGGCCATCATGTAGGCTACTGATGGTGGCCCTTGTGGTGGCGCTATGTACGGGTAGTTTAGCCATTCCTTGCATTGCGCGTTGTTCTGCAGTTTGATGTTGAATGCCTTCCAAGACCTGCGGTGTGGAACTGGACCGTAGCATGGATTGTATAGGAGATGTAAAGGCGCATTGTTCCCTGTGCTTAGCATTTCTGGATATGTCTCTAGAAGTTTCTGCCTCTAGGTTGGTTGACGAATTTTGCCTTTTTGCACCTCTAGAGGAAGGTCTTCGGGTAGCAAAGGTAGGAATCTTACCCGTGACTCTCTGTATTTCTGCATTATAATCAGCCAGAATAATATAGTAAGGCCTGTATTGGAGTTCAGATGAGAGGATAAGGCGTCTCAATGACATGTTCTTGAAGTAAGCAGATTGTAGCACAGTTTCCTCTATGACCCTCATGGCCTGATTTTGCACTACTGTGCGCTCTTCATGAGAACTCCCGATTTCCTCCACTTGACGTAGCCATGGGGGCCGTGGTGCTTCAAATGTGTCCTGAGCTTCTTCCGTTTGTTGACCTCCTGGGAAGGGTTGTGGGTCGTATTCTTCTTCAAATGTTTGTTCCACGGGAATTTGTACTATGTCTTTGTCGGTGGGAGCTTTTGGAGGGGAAGGTGGCCTTTCATATTGTAGTAAGCGTGCTTTCAACTCTGTGACCTGTGTCTGGAGATCTTGTAGGGCCACTGAGTCTGTGAGAAGTGAAGCCGCTGATGAGGTGGTTTGAGGGGCCGTCGTTGTGTCTTTTCGTTGTTTCTGCTTCAATTGACTGAGTTCCTCTGAGAGCTGGTCATGTGCTTCAAGCAGCATGGCATAGTCTTCCAATATGATCTTGATATTGTCGGGGGTCACTGCTTGAAACTTTGATGGACTGATGGGTGCCCTTGGTGTGCTTTCGATGGTTGCTTCTAAGTTCTCTTGGTTCTGTTGTTGTAGGCATCGATTCTTTTCGTGAGCAGTTGCAAGGTTTCTTCTAAGAAGTGCCATATTCCGTTGAAGTCTTGAATTGCATTCTAGTTGTGTTTGTAGATGTCCTTCTACCACTTGTATTGCTTCTTGGTCTGTATTCTGTAACTTTACTTCCAATACACTATGAGCCTCTTGTAAAGTTTGGAATTGTGCATGGAGGAGAGCATTCTCCTCTTCTACTGCAACAAGACGATTTTGTAGCACCTCCGAGTGCTCTTGCAGTCATGCGTTATGTTGCTAGAGCTGATTGTACTCTGTCCTTAACTGTGAAATACATGCTAGCATGGTGTCCAATGCATTGCCTATAGATGCTGGTGTTGTTTGTACAATGGAGAATGCATGGGGAGGGGATTGGGGAATGGGAAGCGTGAATGATGTGTCTAATGGAGATGTGTGTGTGGGTGAAATTGGTGGAGGGGGAATGGGAGAAGGTGGAAGTGTGGGGGGAGGGGGAGGTGCCGTGGGTGGTGAAATGTCCATGCCTTCAGGAGTGGAAGCAAGTGTGGTGTCTACCATATACATTGGAATGGTAGGTGGTGGGTGTGTGAAAGTGGTGAATAGATGAGAAGTGGGGTTGGGAGCTGAAAATAAAGGGAATGGTTGAGACCTAGGTTGAAAAGTTATAGCAAGAAAGGCATGGAGGGATTGGAGAAGTGGGTTGATGGGGGTTGGGGGTTGAGGTCGTAGAGGCGGGGCGGTCATGAAGGGTGGTGTGGTGGTAGGGAATCCAAGGAATATGGATCTAGAGTCAGGATGACCTATGGCTGAGGGTATGGGGGATGGTTGTCCTAGGGCCGGCTCTATGAGCGGTTCAGTGGATTGGGTTGTGATGGTGGTAGCTTCATAGATTGGGTTTTCATGGGTGGAGAATAGGGTTGAACTAGAGGTGGGAGTACGAAAGATGAAGGTTTGTTCGGTGGGTTGAGTGGTTGAGGTGATCTCCACGGCTTCTGTTCTAGGAGGCGATGGTGGGGGTGTGGGTGGTAGTGGCTCAGTTGACTCTTCATGGATGGTTGTGTGCTCTTGGCTAGTGGTTTCTGCTGCTTGGGAGGTTGTCTCAATGGGTTCGGATGTAATAATCGGCCCTTTTGTCGTTGTAATGGGGATCTGGATGTTTTTACCTGATCGTGGTCGTGTTTGGAATCTTCGTGGATCATATTGAACTGGAGATCTCCTAATGGCGGTCCGAACTGCTTCTACTACCCCATATGTTTCTGCCATTAATAAGAGACCTTCACTATATTCTGAGTCAACTGCTGCTTCTTCCAAAAGCTGAGTCATGAGTACCCTGCTGCTCTGTTCGGTGAGCAGTTGTTGCAAGCGCACTCGTTCCATGATTTGATACAGCCTTCGGAGTTCTGCTGTATAAGCTGGGGCTTCAGTGGTCTCCTCTTCGTATGCTCCTTCTTCTTCTAGGTGTCCTTGTTGTTGACCTTGCTGATTGTCACCCCAATGTACATGGCGACCTTCTATGGATTTTCTCCTTCTTTGTGAAGATGTGCCTTGTTCTTCTGTATCTGAATAAAATCTGCATCAGAGAGTTGTGTACTTTGTAAGAATGCTTCAAAGTCATGGGGATCCATCCCTTCAGCATCTCCGGTTGTAGCAAATTCAAATTCAGATGGAGCAGGAGGAGCCGAAGGGGCTGCTTGTGTTGTAGTTTCAGATCCAGACCTGGGTATTCTAATGGTAAAGGGAGGTACAGTGGCCTCCCCTCATGGCGATACTTCAGGAGTAGTCAAAACTTCCCGTGTCTGGACACAAGGGATCGAACCCCTCATGCGCTTGGATTGATGTGTGGACGTCTTGAGCTTCTTAAACATTTGTAATTGTGCCCAAGTTAAGGCACGGTCAATGGGAACATCATATGCTAGGCACCGGTAAATAATGCGTGTGATTGCATAGCAACCGTTTACCACTAATTTCCTAGAAGACCGTTTATTTGCTTCATACAATTGCTCTATAATCCATACAGGAAGCTTGATTGGTAACGCACCTGTCTCCGCTAAGTAGAGAGCGAACCAAATTCTTTTGTGTGGTTGTGTGAAGCGGTCTTGACCGGGGAAAGCAAAATGTTGCATGCACATACGGAGAGGGATGGACACGTTTGGTGTGAGTGCTGCCATATCTTTAAGCTTCAGTAGTTTCCTGTCCTTCATGTTAGTAGGAACGAGAGCATCTTTCTCAGAAGGTACATGTGTGCCGTGCATATTCAAAGCAGAGCTCACCAACTCCAAGGTAAGTTCAAACCTCTTTAACTCATTGTTGCCCAGCAAGGAAGGAAGAACAAACGATCCTCGTTTGTCCTTTTCTGCATTAGCCTGTAATGTTGAGACCAGATAATAGCATCAGAGGAGGTCTGGTTTGGGTAAAGGTGCCTCGAAGTACTCAGCTAGCCCTGCCCGTTGCCATATGGTCTGAAGATCCTGTGTGTTCTGTAGAGTCTCAAAGTCCTTGGAGAAGAATTGGAATCTGACCCAAGATCTGTCATACTCGCACTTAGACTCCCATATATACTTGGCCTCTCCTAATGGGCCTGGCATGCCATTGAACCAATGGGAATTGGCATGGACTCTTTCTGTGATCCCTGTGGGTGGATCCGGTACCGGGATCTGCTGAAGGTGTTGCAGCTCCACAGGTCGTTCAGTTGGTGGCACATCAACAGGTAGACTATCCACATCGATTCCTGCAGTAATTATTCCTGCCTGTGAGCTCAGACCTGTCGCTTTTGCCATGAGAGTGCTTGTAGTTGCTGATGCTTATCTGCTAGAAGAAGAGAGAGACACATTAGCATTGCATTGGAAACAGGATGTTATGGTGTTCCCTCCACAATACCAACATGACATTCCGAGTGGTTAGAGGTTAGTAGGTGAAGTGTTTGTGACGTGTGCACAAGTGGGTTAGTAGGTTAGGGTTCACTCTAGATGCATACTTTGGTTGTGCAATGTTCTCAGAATGCACCTACATCAGAGGGGAAGGATTTGCAGAGGTGGGTCAGGGGGTTTGACATGGGGTTTAGGTCTCCAAATTTTGATGCTGGAATCGTTGCTTTTATTGGCGATGATGTGTGAGGGTTTGCGGACTGGAGTGTGTTGGGTTTGGGACTTTTTGGGTACCCATTTCCAGACATTCTGAGGCATGACCAAGAATGTGGTGGTGTGGAGTGTAGATGGTTGCCTTTGGAAGGGAGCCAATAGGACTCATGAGTGTTGGTTTGATCTTGTGATTGGAGGTAGAGTTATTTGAGCTAGTAAGCAGGTCTTGGGCACCCATATTTGTCTAGCTTTTGGGATCGCCTTCATTGACTGCTTTGGAACCCAAATAGAAATGATTTGTCTAGATTGATGTCTAGGGTACTCCTTCGCTGTAGTCCTCGACACTGTAGCTTGCTTGATGTCTCTTTGGAATCCTGCCTCCAAAGCCGAGGGTTGTTCACCTTTGCGTATCCAGATCTGCTTCATGCCATGGGGTATTCTGTATTGTGCTGGTTGATGTTCCTTCTTCTTGGTCCTCGGGCTCCTCCGTATCGTGTATTCTTCGGCTTGCTTTCCTCGAATTCTCTTTGGAAAAGAAGGGAACTCCTCGTTGACTTCTGTACCTTCGTCATGAGTGGCAATCTTTTGCAAGGTCAAGAGTAGCATAGTTCATTTCAGACGGACTCCTGGAAGGACCAGGATTCGGTGCCTCTTCTAGTGGCCTATGTGCTTGATTTTCTAATTCAATCGTTATGTGGTTTTGGCCTACCCATGCCTGAGGAAGTCCACTTCTTAGGTTGAGGCTGACTGCATGATCATAGATCCAGTCTTGGCCCAGGACAATAGGTTCGGTAAGATCCTCGTCTTCACACACCAGCACTTTGACTGCCATTAGCACCTCTTGAATTTAGAGGGAAAGTTCCACCTCGCCAATGCAAGGGGTTTCCACACCTCCCAATCCTATGAGATATGCCTCTATAGGATTGATTTGTAATTGAAGCTCTTGGCAGTAAGAAAGTCGAACTGCACTAGTGGCGGCCCCTGAGTCAATTAAAGCTCTCACTGTCCTTACACTCTCTCCTTGTCCTACTTCTAGGGTTACAAAATGCCGTCGATCGATTATTCTATGGGAACATCCACCTGAAACCTCGCACATGGCCATAGGATAGCCTACAGATTCTTGAGTGTCAGGCATAGGCGGGTCTCTGCCTTGTCTCCTCAATTTCATTCGTCGGATGCATTCTAAAGCTTCTGCCTGTGCTTCTTCTCTAATTCGTTTCTCTTCTTCTTTACATTTCTTGGTAGTGTTGAGTCGATTTAGCATCTCTTCAGTGAGGGGTTCTTGATATAACTTGACTCTGCATCCACTTATGTAACTTGGTAGAATATCACCCTCTAGAGTGGCTAGTTGAACTGCGCCACTTGTGGAGATTCTATTGATAATCATTGGCCGGTAACCTCTCTTCTCTAACTTCCATGCATGTTGCTTCAAGGTGTAGACTAGGACTAGGTCTCCTACTTTCAAGCCCTTATCCTTGACGTGTGCATCGAAATATGCCTTTTGTCTCTTCTTGGCTGCATAAATTCCTGTTGCCGCCCTCAATCGTGTTTCACCTAGTCGTTCAAGATCGAAGATTCTAGAGGACAATTCATGGCCTGTCCAATCATACTCTTGTGCTACTTTCAAGGTTGGTATAAAAAAATGCAATGGTAGCACTGCATTTTGGCCGAACACCATCTGAAAGGGCATGGCTTGGAGTACCGTTTTATAGGCAACTCTGTATGCCCAAACAGCATGGTGTAGCTGCTTGTCCCAGTCAGAGCGTTTGTTATTCACTAATTTGGTTAGCACATTACATAGAATCTTATTTGTGCTTTCGGCTTGTCCATTAGCTTGTGGTTGATAGGGGGCAGACTTCTTGTGTATCACCAAGAACTCTTGGAGAAGATTTTCAATGACTTCATTTAAGAAGTGAGTCCCTCTATCACTTACTAGCTCTATGGGTAGCCCGTATTTAGTGAATACATTCTCAAATAAGAACTTAGCAGTGGTTTGCGCATCATTCTTTGTCGTAGCTTTTACTTCTACCCATTTCGTTAGATAGTCTGTGGCAACAATGATGTATTCAGCATGTGACCCCTTAGCTGGGGGATTAATAGGACCAACAAAGTCTATTCCCCACTTAGAGAATGCACGTGCACCCATCATAGGCTTCAATGGCATCTCATCCTTGCGTACAGGATGCTGAGTTCTCTGAAAAACATCACACCGTTTCACATAGGTATGTGCATCCATGTGAAGGGTCGGCCACCAGAAGCCTGCAAATAGTATTGCCTTGATCACCCTATCTGGACCGAAGTGTCCTCCTGCTACACCTTGGTGAGCAGTCTCCAATATCTTAAGGTACTCGCTCTCGTGGACACATATTCTAAGATACCCATGTTTTCCTCGTTTGTATAGCATAGTCTATAGCTTCTTGTTCTAGGCTCCTTTGTCTAGCCAATGTCATCTCTTGAGGGAATGTTTTCGTTCTTAGGAATGCTACTAACGGTTCACTCCAATCTGGCACTAAAGACACTCGATAAAGAGTGGCGTGTTCCACTGGTGGTTTAGTGCGGCAGATTGGGCATTCTTTGCACATCCTATGAACATCAGCTTCCATAGTTGGCCAGTGTATTCCAAGTCTCCTCAATGTCTGTAAGGTTCTTTGTCTCGAGTAGTGTTGCTCTAATGCACCCACATGTGCTAATTGCAACCACTTTGCATACTCATCCTCTTCCACACAACAGGCTAATGTCCCTTGATCGATATGTTTGTACATGCTTCCTGCCATTATATGGTACTTTTAGGCTTTTACTACCTCTCTATCTTGAGTGTTTATGACTGGGTGATTGGGTCCGTATGTCAATACTGGCACTAATGGCTTAGCCCACTGAGGCATTACTTCCAAATTAAACAAGTAAGCATCAGGAAGATCATCTGATACTCCTTGTGGGGCCTCTCCAGATGTGAGCCTAGAGAGATGATCTGCTCTCAAGTGAGTCTTCCCTTTCCTTACCACAACCTCAAAATCATATTCCATTAGCAAGAGAAACCATCTTACTAATCTTCCTGTATTGCACGGCTTGTTTACCAAGTACAACAATGCTTGATGATCCGTAAAAAATTTAAACTTATTTGCAAGCAAATAGTGTCTAAACTTTTTAACCGCATAGACCATGCCTAATCCTTCTCTCTCCGTAGTGGTATAATTGCGTTCTGCTGCATTCAATTGTCTGCTAGCATAGGCAATTGGAAGATCCATATTACCTTCACCAGTAGGTTGCGCTAGTACACACCCAATAGCATAATTGGATGCATCAACATGAACATGGAAAGGCTTATTCCAATCCGGGGTGGTCAAGATTGGTGCTGAACATAACCGCCGTTTAAGCTCATTGAAGGAATGCTCACATTCATTAGTCCACTCGAAGTTAGTCAACAGTCCATACAGAGGCTTTGCTATGATGGCATACATGTGTATAAATCGTCGGTAATAACCACAATGCCCCATGAAAGCTTGTACTTCCTTGACATTCTTTGGCCTAGGTAATTCGGCTATAGCTCTTACTTTCTCTTCATCAGTAGATATGCCATTCTTTGACACTATGTGTCCTAGAATTTCGCCTTGCCTGACCATGAAAACACACTTTTCTAGGTTCAGGCAGACTTGATACTCTCTACATTTGTCAAAGATTTGCCTGAGTTCAGGTATATGTGTCTGTCTAATGTTGGAATGAGCACAGAGATCATCAACATAGACCTCCAAATTCTTCCTCAAGAACTCTTTAAACACGTGGCACATCAGTCTCTGAAAGGTTGCAGGAGCATTGGTAAGTCCAAATGGCATTACACGAAAGGCAAATATGCCCCACTCCGTGGCAAAAGCCGTCTTATGCCGATCCTCAAGGGCAATGGCTACTTGATTGTAGCCCGAAAACCCATCTAGGAAGCTGTACACTTCCTTGCCTGCTACCCTTTCTAATAGATGCTCAGTGATAGGAAGCGGATAATTATCTTTGATAGTGGCTGCGTTAACCTTCTTCAAGTTAATGCATACTCATAATTTGCTGTTCTTCTTGGGCACCACTACAATGGGGGATACCCATTCAGTGTGCTCAATTTCATAGATAAATCCAGCTTCCACCAAGCCTATCTCCTCTTTAATCTTGGCGGCGTAGTTTTCATTGTACGTGTAGGGCTTCTGCTTAGAGGGTATGTCATCTGAGGTCATGGGAATAGTGTGTGAGCATATGTCAGGGTCAACACCCTTCAAGTCCTTGTAACTCCAAGCGAATACATCTCTGTATTCTCTTAGCAAGGCAATCAACTCTTGCTCTTCTTCTTCTGTCAAGTCATGGCCTATGTACGTGCATCTCTCTTCTCCTTCTTCCATGGCTACCACTATTTTCTTGGTGGTTTCTTTGTTATCATAGGCCTCCCCTGATTGTGCCTCTCGTTTAGGCATTCTGATCATGACTCTCCTATCATCTATCTCATACTTCTTAAAATTTTCAGGGACCTCAAACAAGGATTCTTCCTCTCCCGGCGTGACTTCTCTCTTCTTTCTTTTCTTTCCTTCCTCCTTCAAGGTCACATGTGTGGCTAGCCTTACATCATTTGTAAGCTCTCCATGCCTCTAGGGTTGAAATTCTACTTCATAGAAGTATTCTTCATCTGATGCAAAGGGTGGGTCCATAATGATTGAATCTAGATCGGAGTGAGGGATAGGTTCACATTCTTCTAAAACTGCTTCTCCCGTGATTGGCTCTATGGAGAAGACTGAAATGTCATAGCCATCCTCATCACAGTGAGGTGTCCATTGTTCTTCATTGATGGCTACATCCATTGTTGCTAGGATTTCTGCCCAGCCGTGGGGTTCAAATTCTTCGTCAGGAAAAACTACAGGTGCATAGGCTGGGTCTTGAATTGATCTACGGGTTTCTTTGGCACCTACCTCTCTGGCCTTCTCTCTCTTCTCTTCTTCTTCTGCTACCTTACACATCCATATGTGAGTGTCTTTATGCATCCATGAGGATCCTGATCCTATGGAATGCACCGATTCCGTATCATCTTTGTCTCTATGGATGGGGTTCCATTGGATAGGAGGGACATCTCTATGAGAGTAATCCTTGAGATTGACTTTGGTTGTAACACCTAAGTGTTGCAAATACAAGGAATTGGTTCCCCAATCCTGTACCACTTGCAAATGCCGCATAAATGGTCTCCCCAAAATCATCTCATAGGCTTGATTTTTGCTAAAGTCACAGATGGAAAATGTGTGCTCAAACTCTACACCACAAGTAGTGAGAGTTATCCCCTCTAGTAGTCCTAAGGGTCTTTCTATGTGACCGCCAGCCATCTGCAATTTCATTCTCGTTGGTCTGAGTGCTGGTTTGCCCCAACGTTTCCATAAGGAAGTGGTAGCAATTGCAACTCCTGCACCTGAGTCCAAAATTGCCTTGGTTGTGTATCCCTGATGGGTAACTGGGAGATAGGTATTTGCTTCTTCTCCTTCACTCATGTCTCCTATCTTATCCAATGGTATTTCAGGCACTGTTCTATGAGATCCTACTTGGGAACGCGATTTCGCTATGTTTGGCACTTGTTTGGCTACGTGTTTCCACACTTCTGGCTTAACTTTGAGTAGCTCTTCTAAAGTGAGGTTGCACTGCACTTTAGTGTTTTTCACTACCTCTGTGTTCCTAGGTATGAATGAGTCTTCGTTTCTTACCATGACTGTGGGGCTCTCATACAAGTAGACTTGGCTTCCCATGGGCCCATGAAATGGGGTAATTCCTTTAAAGAATTAGACTCAAAGTCTAATCTCTCTTGGGATTGGGTGCTCTCCTGCTCTCCATAAATGGAAGGAATATCTTGTGGGAATTGATCATGTGCATCATCCACAAGTTCTATGGGAGGAGGGACTTCACTCTCCTTTGCCCACTTCTCTTCTTGAATCTCTCTCAGGAACTCTGGTGAATACCTATTCATAGGAGAAGAGGTGTCTGGTTCAGTGGAGTTAGGCACATAAGCTCCCTGGGGAGGAATGCTTATTCTATCACTTGCCCTCTCCTGAGCCTGGGAGGTGGCTCCTTTTCCAGACTTTGCAAGTAACCTCTCCAATCTATCCAATAGACCATCAAAGTGCAATGGTGTTCTGATGGGGTTAGAGCCATTGAACAAGCGACTGGCTTCAAACATGGCTTGAGCCAATTCGACCATTTTAGCACAAAGCTTTGTTCGCTCTATCTCTAGATCGGCTCTAGGGTAACATTTCTCATGATCTGTTACATTGGGCCCTTCTTGGATTCTGGCGTGATATGCTTTAAGCATCATGTCTAGATCTTCCGGAGTGGGATCTGCTAAGACTGATCCTACTCGGGGTGGTGGTTGGGTTACGTGTGGGGGATTGGTGGGTGGAGGAATGGAGGGTGAAGGGGATGGTAGTGACGGGGATGTGTGAGAGTGCATTTGAGATGTGATTTCTATGATTTTGGCTTTGGTTTCTCGTAGGCTTTCCTCAAGTTCGCTCATCTTTCTTGCCCATTGCCTTTTCATACGTTCACGGCTATCTCTCCAAGTTCTTGTCATCTTCTTATTCTGGCTCTCAGTCTCACTAACCTCCGCATTCTTTTCCTGGCCTAAGTCTTGGTTTTGCTTAAGTGCCTGGGCTCTCGTGATGACTTGTACTGGGGCTGTGGAAGTCACACTTCCTGTGGAGTCTACCACTAAGCCAATAACATTGATAGGAGTGATTTTCGGCATATTATTAGGATTCTTTGGGCAGTCTCGTAAGAGATGCTCCTTTCCACACTCCTGGCAATAGCCCTGGATCGTCACTGACTGGGGTTGTGTAGGTGGAGGCAAGGGACAATCACAAATGAGATGATCTCCCTGATATCTGTAGCATGGTCCTCTAGGAAATGGAGGTCTTACTTGCCTAGGTTGAGGTCTAGGGTTGGGGTTTGCGTGCATGACATTCGCATACTCTATCTCCCAAATAGGTTCACTCGGTTCCTCACTGTAGTAAGACTCACCATGTTCAGGAGACTGCATGTAGTAAGCCTGGGGACTATCAACATGCATAGAATCAAAGCTATGGTCACTGGGATCACTTTTTGAGATTAATGGTGTTACTGGGACTATAGCTCTATTCAGGTTTTCTTCTGCAGCAGCATACTTTATCGGAATCACATTAGTAGGAGCAGGTGGTTGCTGTGCTAGCACTGGCTGGGGTCTCGGTTCGTTTGGGTAGGGTTGTTGATAGGGTTGTTGCGGTCTACCATATGGTTGTGGGGGGTACTGGTTCTGGTATCTTCCCTGTTGTGGATAGGGCTGAGGGTAGGTTTGTCTAACTGCTTGCTTATTGTATGGGCAATCTTGTGCTGTGTGATTTGTGTATCTCTGCTCTATGGTGCAATATTGGCTGGTAGGATTCACCTGGGGTTGAGCCATGATGGGACATGTGTTTGCCATATGGTCACCACCGCAAGTATAGCACCTCTTTACTGGGGCAAATCTAGGAATTTGTTTACTAGAGACACCTAGTTTTTGAGCTACTTTTTCCGCAAGTTCCTCAATTGATGTGGATTGTGAGGAAGAGAGGGTAGAGGTACTATCTGAATCTTTGTAGATTTTGGAAAGCTCTAACTCCTCCCCTAGGTTATCCTCAATATCGATGCACATGTGTAAACATTCTTCTATAGTCTGGGGGTCCTTCAAGTACACATATGATCTCAATTTGGTACTTAGCAATCCATCCAAGAAGTAAAGCCACTTGCTTAGCGGGCGTGGGTAACTCAGGAACATGACATCACCCAAGATATTGCCTAAATCTTCTTCCTGCAAGTCTCACAGTCTCTTGCGGGGTCTGCTTGAAGCTATATATCAATGAGGAAGTATTATGCCTTATGTTAAATGTTACGGGTATTAAATGAATCGCTTAGACATGTAACGTCTCTGACTACCCGAAAGTTATTACCAGACCACGTGGGTTCTTGGGAGTGGTAGGGGTCTGTTAGACAAAGGCCCTGTACTAATTTCCCAAACCTTCGTTACAATCAACAAGAGCACTAATACACGTCTTAGCTCAGTTACTAGCATCAACTGGGCAATACTCGATTTCTGTGTCCTGGGTACCGAATTCTTCAGACTGACCTGCTATTGGAACAGAGCAGTAGTCCGATCTACAGACTCAACAGTATGTAGTAACTTAACCTCGAGCGAACACTATAGCCGACAGATTCATTCGTCATAACTCTTTATAGTGATCTTCAAGTAAAGATTCACGTTTACCGAAGGTACTAGTTCTTCCTCGTATTCGGGGTCAACAGATAATAACACCGAATGCGATGAATCAGCCAGAAAAACAGAACACTCTACCGCAATGCTTCAAGTTGCCTATTCAAACTCACACAGTAATATACTTATTCAAACAACTTAAAGTATTTAAACAACTGCAGAACTCACAACACCGCATTATGACGATAGTACTCAGACACACAATCCATTACTTCAACACTCGTTACAGTGAACTACAGTATGAGCAGACGATGCAGAACGTACTCAACACCAACAGTACTCAAGATTTCACAACAGTGTTACACATGATTCTCACAAACATTCAGGCGACAATCTGGAAATTCCAGAAAAAATGTCTCTCTCGACCACTCTCTTTTCATTGCTTTATATAGATTTTACAAGATGCGCGTACCACCTTTTCGCGCGCGTTTCGAAAAAATCTCCGTTATATCTGCCGTTACATCTGTCCCACTCCGGCGGCCGACTAACACTGGCACGCACGGTGGACTCGAACCCGCAAGTTTTCTACTGTTCGGCTGCAATTCCTTCTAAGTACATATTACGGGCTAATCTAAATGTACAGGCTATTTTTTTCTTAAGAGTTTCTAATAGTTGTTTAAGGGTATCTGGCTCTAATACTTGCGCATCTACTCTAACAGAGCTAAGAGCGATGGCTTCGGTGAGCAAAATTTCGGCCTGTGTTTGCAAAAAGGCCTCCTGTAGGTAGAAGTCATTTGATAACGCCGCATCTCTGGATGTCTTTATTTCAGCTACTTGCTTCTGCATATCAATGACTCGGTCCTTCTGGTTGCGCAATTGATTATTTAATCTTTCGGATTGTTGGTTCTGGAACTGTATTGTTTTGTGATACGCATCTCTTTCTTTTCGAGCATTTTCTAAATCCTTCTGATATTTAGCTTCCCTGTTTAATTGATGTTTAAGTATAGTATTGACTTCGTGTAGAGATTCTTTCGTCATCGGTAGTTGTTCTTCTGCCTGCTTAGCTTCTGTCTGCTGCTCTTGGTTCTTCTGTATTGCTTCCTGCAGCTGGACTCTTGTTTCTTCTAGTAGATTTCCTAGTGCGATTCTGGTATCTTCTGTGTCTTTGAGTGTTTGATTTAGCTTTGTGATCTTTGCGTCGGCAGCAATCAGTAAATCTTCTTTTGCATGCATTGCTGCCAGAGCCTTATCTCGTTGACTTGTGATTTCTTCCTGTGCTTGGAGTAAGGCATGTAATTGCTTTATCTGTTCATTGAGTGCGTGGTTTTCTGCCTTTACTGCCTGTAACTCTTCCTGGAGGGGGGTGATATCTGCCTCCATTACTTCCAATTTGCGTTGGAAGTCATCTCGTGCATTGTCTGTGATTTGCTTCAGATGTTGCGGCAGTTGTTGGGATAAGTTTATCAATAGTCGACCCATAGATTCTAACTCAGAGAAGGCTGGAATGGAGTGGGGTGGCAGAGGAGGGCGAGGTTGCGAAGAGGATGCGGTGAGGAGTTGTTGGGAATTCGGTGGGGAGTAATTGAGGGAGGATGAAGAGGATTCAGCATTTTTGGTAGGGCGACTGGGCTGGATGGGAATGCGGGGTGGATCTGGTGGGGGAATGGGGTTGACTGGTGGTGGTTTGGGAAGGGCAGAGTCAGTGTTTGTTACCTTATCTATTGACTGTTGTTCAGTTTTTGCATTGTTGGCCTCTGTGGATTCAACTGCCTTAAGTAGTTTGTCTAGTGCTTCCCTAGCAGATTGTTGCTCATCTACCTGTTGCTCTGATTCTTTTTCGGTCGAAATCGTTTCTGTTTCTGTTCGATCTTGTTGTTTTTGTTGCTCAGCCGATGATTCATTTTGCATTGATGTGGCTGTATCATGGAATGTCTCATCTTCTTGCTTCTCGTCTTCTTTATCGTCATCTTTATCTTTTTCGACTGAGCCTTGTGCCTCACTTTCGGATGAGCTGATCCTGACGTGTTTTCGGCGGAATAGCTGGTTGATCTCTTCTTCATCTTCTTCTTCATCATCCTCTAGTAGCTGTATCGACTCCTCATGTCTCAGGACGGGTCCCCGTGGTGGTGGTTGTGCTGCGAGTATGGTCGGAAAGAGAAATGAAATTATGTGGGGTAATCTGGATCTTGGCGTACCTCCTCTGTTTACCTGTTTAATTATGGCTACACATTCCTTGTGGATACGGTGAAAGAAGAAGGAGGCAAAGTTAACGGGTTCTTGGGCAGCTAGGTCGATGGCGGAGTAGAAAGGGCGGGATATGCCGTAGGTGCGTTTCTAGAGGTTTAGGATGGCGACTAAGAACTGGAGTGCAGTTCTTTTGGGTTCAGGGCGGCAGAGGATGGCGTATTCGTTTGATGAATAGCGGGGGAAGAGTTCTATCATGCGGGCTACGGGGATACTTGGGCCATTCTCACGGCCTTGTGGAGTGAGGCGAAAGGATTCGGCAAAGGCTTGGAAGGTTACTACGGTTCGAGATGGCAGGGAGGGGAAGATCCATTTATGCTCAGCGATGGAGGATTGGGCGATGGCAGGTATGATCTGCGCGAAAAAGGGATGGGCTTCCACTGAGTGCCAAGGCAGCTCAGCGAAGTTGGCCAACCCACGGGTGCGAAGGTATTCTCCTACCTCGGTAGGGATACCCTCACGGAAGGCTGCCTAATTCGCCAATGCTTCCATGGCGCACACGAAAACAGAGCACAGAACACGGATACACAGAACACAGTGGGCGCATAGATTACAAACACAAAAACACAATAGCGATTTTTGGCGCAACAGAAGAGATTAAGTAGAGACATTACGGTGGGGGGGTAGGAAGTGATGGTTATCATTGTGCGGTGTTGGAATGATACTGTTTTCAATTTGGCGTGCATGCTCTAATAACTGGTAAGGAGGGCGGCTTATGACATAAAGATTTTCGTGCTTTAAAATGCGGCTATTTACAAAAAGAAAAGAAAGAACAGGAAAAAAAATAAAGTAAAAGCCAAAAACGCGGTCCATTGCCGAATGTTTTAATGCGGGCTAGCAACGTGTTGATACGGCCGCAGCTTCGAACCATTGATTGCTTTTGGAAGGGGGTTTCCGGTAAACATAGTCAACCGAAAAGTTGCTGGACCGATTTGCTCTGAGATCTTGTAAGGGCCGAACCATCGTAATTTGAATTTGCATGCGGATCTATTTGACTTTGCATTATAGAAAAGTACAAGCTGTCCCACCGAAAAAACTGGAGTCTTCAAGTGTCGATCATGCGTCCTAGCCTGTCTTAGTTGGACTTCGTGCATGGTTAAAAAACTAAGCCATCGGTGGTCGTCTAACTCTCTGAGTGTATCCAACCAAAATGACAGTGAGTCTTCCGGTAGCAGTTTTTGAGCGATTGCTACTCGTAAACTTGGTATAACTATCTCCATTGGTGCTATTGCTTCTAAGCCATAAGCTAGTTTGAAAGTTCTCAATCCTGTTGTTACCTTGTATGTAGTTTGGTATGCCCATAATACTGCAGGTAGCAGTTGATCCCATCTTTCTGGTGCTTCCATGATCAATTTACGAAGCATATTCAGCAGAGATTTATTTGTACTTTCGGCCAAACCATTAGCATGAGGATAGTAAGGAGAACTAAATTTATGTGTGACCTGGAACGACTGTGTAAGTGCCTTCATTAAATTGTTTACAAAATGAGTGCCTTGATCTGAGACAAGTTCCAGTGGTAAACCAAAACGTGGAAAGACATCGGTTAGCATACATTTTGCTACCGCAACTGCTGTAGCAGACCATAAAGCCCAGGCTTCTGCCCATCTGGTTGCATAGTCTATACAAGTCAGTATGTAACGGTTGTTACTGAAGACTGTTGGAGGTGTAATTGGGCCGATAAAATCTAGACTCCATTTCTGAAATGGTTCAAGTGGCATAACTGGCTGCAAGGGAAAAAGGTGACGTTGCAGCGGCTGTCCAAATCTTTGACAGGTATCACATTTCTTGACAAACTGTGATGTATCTCTGTACATAGTAGGCCACCAGAGACCACTCTGTAGAATTTTCCGGTATGTTAAGTCTGCTGCAAAATGACCTCCTGAAGGAATTGAGTGAGCCAACGTAATAACTGAGTTAACTTCATGTGGTGGAATGCATCGAAGTAAAATTCCGGTATGATCCACATAATATAAATCTCCAGCAATTAACCGAAATCGGCGGCTGAAAACTGCAATTTTCCTGCGTACTGTCGTAGAAGTCTGAGATGGAAGACAGCCTTCGGTGAGAAAAGTCAGGATCTGATCATAATATGTAGATGGTGTATGTGGGTCTGTAATCTCATCATTCATTAGTTCAGAGCTATAGATTGCTGGAGTTGTGTCATCTATACCTACCGGAGCTTCACCGGAATCTAAGCGGGATAAGAAATCTGCTAAGGCATGTGAACTGCCTGGCCGATGAATGACTTCATAGTCGAATTCTTGCAAGAGTAGCACCTATCGTGCTAGTCGACCACCTAAATGCTGTTGTCTGATGAGATAGACAAGTGCAGCATGATCCACATGAAATGTGAATTTACGGCCCAGCAAGTAATGTCTGGATTTCTTGATAGAATATACTAGCCCTAGACATTCTCTTTCTGTCACAGAGTAATTCTTCTCAGCAGGCGCTAATCTTCGAATTGCATAATACACTAGTCTGAACCACTTATCACTTTGTTGCATCAAAACGCTTCCTATTGCTGTATCTGAAGCATCAACAAATACATGAAATGGGTGATCCCAGTCCGGCGGCTGTAATATGGGAACTTGTGTTAATAAACTCTTTAAACGATCAAATGCTATCTGGCATTCCTGGGTCCATTCAAATTGTCGAGGAGTCTTGGTGATTAGTTTGTTCAATGGTATTTCCAGATGAGCAAGCCACCGTAAGTGCCTTCCATGCCACCGTACTTGTCCCATGAAGCGCATAACTTCCTTCGGTGTATGGGCACCGGAGCTCTGATACTACCAAAATTTTATCTGGATCCACCTGTATACCTTGTGCAGATACGATGTGGCCAAGTAACTTGCCACATGAAACCGCAAACACTGATTTGTTTGGGTTCAAGCAGAGTCTATACTCTCTGCATTTCTGAAAACAGCACCGTAAATGGAACAGGTGTGCTATCATCTTACCGAAAATTGAAAAATCGTCAGGGTAAACTTGCATAAAAGAGGTGAGATAAGGAGAAAATATTTCCTGCATACATCTTTGAAATGTGCTTGGTGCGTTTCTCAATCCAAACCACATTACCGTACAAGCAAAGACACCCCAGTTGGTAATAAATGCAGTTTTTGGTATATCTTCTTCGGCCATTCTTACTTGGTTGTAGCCACTGTATCCATCTAGAAATGAATACATCTCGTGGCCTGCTACTCTATCAAGCATGGTATCCAAAAAGGGGATTGGGAAGGGATCTGGTACGGTTGCCGCGTTTAATTTCCGGTAATCTACACAGATTCGCAATTGCTTGTTTTTCTTTGGCACAATCACAATCGGAGAGATCCATTCAGCATGTTCTACTGGCACGATGAATCCGACTTTTAATAACCTATCAAGCTCTGCCTTTACCTGAGATGCATAATGGGGATTCATCCGGTAGCTGGATTGCTTTATCGGTCTTGCTTCTGGCTTCAGCATGACCCTATGCTGGTAGATGCGGGGGTCCAATCCTTTCATGTCCTTGTAGTCCCATGCAAACACATCGGAAAATTCGCGGAGTAGTTGGATTAGATCAGCTTCAAATAATTCCGGTAAATTTTGCTTTATCTTTACAGGACACGGGTGATCTTCATCTCCTAAATTGTAAGTGATCAGTTTGATCTTCGGGGACATAGAACTGTTGAGGTTTCTCTGTGTCGTCTGTTGGTTTAAGAAGTTGTTGCAGTTCATCGTCATGTGTCGAAACAGTGTCTTCCTTCTTAGCCTCTTCTTTGATGGGTATTATTGTACAGACTGAAGCGTTCCAATTATCTACAACGGACTGTAGATCAACAGTTCCTAAAGAAATTAAGTCAACGTTACTCTTCAGAAACTCTTCTTCTTCATCGTCAGACAAACCATCTAGCGTGTAGCTCGCAAGGTTGTATAGCATCTAATTTTACCACATATCTACGATTGGCATCTTTAAACGTAAGCTCTTGTGCAGACCAGTCCTGTATTACCTTCGCATGCTTCAGCCAAGGTCGGCCGAACAGAAGGTTGTAATCCAAAGTGGATTCCGATAGATCTAGTATAACAAAGGTCATTTTAAAGATCGTACCTTGTAAAGTGATGGGTACATTCCGCACAAGTCCTACGGGATGGACTCTTGATTGATCTGCCATTCTGACAAAAAATTGAACCGGCTCGATTTCGGTCCATCCTAACCTTTTGCATAATGCCGCAGTCGCAATGTTAACACCAGAGCCTCCATCAATTAGTACCTGCGTAATCTTATGATTCTTATACCATACTGTAATCAAGGGTACTGAATGATCAACCGTAGAATCATGTTCCGGTTGAACTGCTGCTATCGCTGGAATACAGGAAGGCACCGGACTGAACTGTTGTTGGAACTGTTGTCGAATTCTAGGTACTAATGCCAGTAGTTGACCCAGAGGCAGGGTGATAGATGCCTTAGATAAGATTTCCCAGGCCTGTTGAGATTGGTTGACAGGCTCCACCGATGTTGAAGTTGATGCCTCTGCTGATGCGGAGGTGTCTACTGTTGGTAACGTGTCTGCTGCTGATGATGTTCCTGCTGCTAACTCCTGTTGTTGTGTTCCTTCCTTTGTTAACGAGGGCTAGATTACCGGAATAGGCTCTGGGAAGACTGGTGGTTCTGCTGTGGTCCATTGACTAGCCTTGTTGTACATTCTGTGTTGTTCTCGTATCCCTGGTTCAAATATTTCTGCTTCTGGCTGCAGTTGTTTACCGGATCGGGTTTGGACTGCAGCGGCCTGTGTTTCCACCGGTATGATTTGTACCATGTTGGCCATTGGATTTTGACGTTCTTTCTTCCTTTGATCATACTCAGCTGCATCCTTGCAAAATCTCCTAATATATCCAAATTCACCACAAAAATGGCAGCGTGGTGGTGGTAAATTGGGATTTTCCGGTGGTGGTCCGTTCTGCCAGCGGTTTGTATTATAGTTGTTATTCCTCTGTCCTCTGTAAATTCGATATCCTTGCTGTTGGTTGTTTCTCATTTGCGGAGGCACATAGTGGTTGGCTGGCTACCCTTGTTCCTGGATAATTGCATTGACAGTCGCTGTTCCCTGTACTCTAGCATTGTATGCGCAGTTTTCGGTGGTGTGTCCGGCAGTGTTGCAGGTAGCGCAGAATGTCTGATTAAGTGCACAATTGGCACTAGTATGTCCTGAATTTTTGCATGTGATGCAGTATACTTGTCTGGTCATATCTTCGGCCATATTTTTGTTTGTTTTTAACCACTCCAGATCTTCTGTAAACCCACCGAATTTGTTTTCTAGTTGCAGAGTCATTGCGATGACTGCATCGAGTGTCATCGCTCCGACACATCTTATGATCATAATCTGCTTCAGTTGTGGAGTCAAGCCATTGATGAACCACTGAGTGATAACGTCATCTGATAAGTTAGCATGGGCCGGTGGTAGCTGTCTTAAGTGCGTTCTGAAGAGAGTAGCATACTCCTGTACGGTTTGATTTGCCTTCTGTCTATTGTTCTGTAGATAGTCAAAAATTTCGGCTGGATTCTTTTTTAGCCTGAATCACTGCAGAAAAGCATCTCGTACTGCTTCATAGGTGCCAAAGTGATTGATATCATATTCTGTAAGCCATCTAGCTGCTTCATTGACCAGTGTAGCTTGAAAGACAATAGCCTTATAGGCCTGATCCGGTGGATGGTTGAGAACTGCGTAGCTTATCTCGAAAGTGCGCACGTGAGCATCCGGATCATCTCCTGGGAATCCACCAAATTTCATGTACGTCACTCCTGTTGGAGGCGGCCTGGGTGGACATAACTGTTGTTGTTGTTGCCCGTTCATCGTGAGTGTATTATACCTTCGTTCTGTATCTCGAGGCTGAGTATTTGAACTATTGGAATCCGTAGCGTCGGGTGGTGCACTTTCCGATGAGATGATCTTGCTTAGTATGCTTCGAATCTCGGTTTCAAACAATTTTCCTTCCTTCTGGATGTCCAGTGTAGGGGAACTTACTTCAAAAAGTGGTGGCTGGGCTGAAGATTCACCAAAAAATGGTAAACCGTCACCAAAAAACTATGATTCTGTCACTGAAATATCACCGGAATGTACCAAAATTTCGCCAGAATACAGTGTGTTTTCGCTTTCGTCGATTTCTTTGGCTAATGTGTTTCTAATCGTAAACAAATTCGTATCTTTATACAAGATTGTTAAACTAACTTCAGACTGCGTTCTGGTAGATTCTGGAGTTACTATATCTCCGACAGACTGTGCCGAAATAGTACCGGAATGTACCAGAGGCGTAGCACATTCCACCGGAATATGACCGCAATCAGTTCTAACGTTCTTAACTTTCTTGACAATTGGGTCAGACCTAGTTGTACCTTTACCTCCTCGAGTTGTCTTTAGTACATTAAGTACTCCAGACTGATGATTCTTGGGATACGTTTCACCGGATCGAGTAACCGACATGTATCATCTTTTGTACTAATCGCGTGGTATTACTATCGAAAAAAGTTTGCAACAATCTGATTCTGTTGCTACTTCCAATCAATCGAACGGTAATCTGGATGTTTGATTCTGACAGACAACTGGCAATCTTGATGCCACCTTCCCACAGACGGCGCCAAGTGTTAAATGTTACGGGTATTAAATGAATCGCTTAGACATGTAACGTCTCTGACTACCCGAAAGTTATTACCAGACCACGTGGGTTCTTGGGAGTGGTAGGGGTCTGTTAGACAGAGGCCCTGTACTAATTTCCCAATCAACAAGAGCACTAATACGCGTCTTAGCTCAGTTACTAGCATCAACTGGGCAATACTCGATTTTTGTGTCCTGGGTACGGAATTCTTCAGACTGACCTGCTATTGGAACAGAGCAGTAGTCTGATCTACAGACTCAATAGTATGTAGTAACTTAACCTCGAGCGAACACTATAGCCGACAGATTCATTCGTCATAACTCTTTATAGTGATCTTCAAGTAAAGATTCACGTTTACCAAAGGTACTAGTCCTTCCTCGTATTTGGGGTCAATAGATAATAACACCGAATGCGATGAATCAGCCAGAACAACAGAACACTCTACCGCAATGCTTCAAGTTGCCTATTCAAACTCACACAGTAATATACTTATTCAAACAACTTAAAGTATTTAAACAACTGCAGAACTCACAACACCGCAATATGACGACAGTACTCAGACACACAATCCGTTACTTCAACACTCGTTACAGTGAACTACAGTAAGAGCAGACGATGTAGAACGTACTCAACACCAACAGTACTCAAGATTTCACAACAATGTTACACATGATTCTCACAAACATTCAGGCGACAATCTGGAAATTCCAGAAAAAATGTCTCTCTCGACCACTCTCTTTTCATTGCTTTATATAGATTTTACAAGATGCGCGTACCAACTTTTCGTGCGCGTTTCAAAAAAATCTCCGTTATATCTGCCGTTACATCTGTCCCACTCCGGCGGTCGACTAACACTTATGCCACTTTTAGAGAATTCGGTGATGAAAGCCTCCAAGAGTTGATCTATGCTCCTAAACTGCCTCTCGTTTAGTGGCTGAAACCATGTCAGGGCGGTGTTCCTAAGGGTTAAACCAAAGGCATTGTACTGCGTGAACAAATCTTCAACTTGTTCAGCTCTCAAGACTTGCTTAAACTCAGCTACATGATCGTAGGGGTCTCCAGTGCCATCAAAGTAGTTTTTCATGGACTTAACTAGCTTGGTCGGTCTCAAGGTCCTCATGTGCTCTCTCAGTTTTGGAAAAGGGAAATCATCGGCATTTCTTCGGTTCCCTGGGGCTCTATGTCCCTCAGGTTCCCCTCTATTTGTTTCCGTTCTCGTTCTTTCTCTTCCCCAAGAGTTGGCAAAGCTTACCTCAGGTCTCTCTCTACTCCTTTCTCTTTGAGTCCCATGAGCTTGAGATATTCCAGCTCCTTGGCGACCAAAGGACACATTCGATCTTGGTTGGGGGAAAATAAATTCGCCTTTCCAAGTGTAAGCATGCCTATCATTTTCTGTAACCCCAAAGATCCTCTCTAAAGAGTGATCTAAGTAGGTCACTCTACCTGGAATATCAGGATCTTTGAACTCATATATCATGATTGTTCCTACCTCACTCGGCTGATTAGGTCTATACCTCCAAAAGGCTTCATCCGTCTCTCGGTTCAGGAGGAGATCTATGCTCTTATTATCTTGGGGAATCCACTCTGGTGTGATAATCCTCGTGAGAATAGATTTGCCTCGGGGGGTTCTAGGTTCTTCGCCCATGTTTCCTTGCTCTAGGTCACCTAAGTCCGTTTCCGGGACCACATTCCCAAATTCATCTGTCCTATCTGGATGACTGGTGACTACATATATTGTCCCTTCTTTGTCCAAGTATGCTCCATTTTCAAACTTGACAGCTCGGCGCTCTAGTCCAATGGATTGGTCAGGGTTTTTAATCTGGACCACAGATCTTCCTAGGCCATCCTCATAGATGCTAGCACCTAATCGGTTGGTCCTAAGGTATTCGAGTTGCATCTTGTAAGGGCCTTCCACCCTATGTAAATATGGCACCCCAGAACTTCCTGTAGGTCTCTCCATACCGTGGGACATCTCAGACTCGCTAGTCTCAGAGCTAGGGTAATACGAATGATGGATCAACTGCTGGGCCCAAGACCTAGCAGTAAGATTGACACTAGCCTCTGAAGATCTAAGACTTTGTCTGTCTCTCCCTAGGTGTCTACCTGACCTAAGGTTCATATGCCCTTTGTACGTTGCTGATTCTTTGCTACCAGTCACTTGTTCCTTTTAAGTTCCTTTGGATGTGTTTTCTTGTTTTTAATTAAGCATCATCAGGAGCACTTTAGTGTGTCATACTTGATGTTCTGCGTCCGCTAAGTTTAAGTTCTTTTCCTTTAAGTTATCCCTTGACTGCAATTTAGCCTATCCTTGCACTTGAGAAATTAAAGGCTCTTCAAACTTGAGTGTTCCTATCGTACCCCTAGTCGATCAGGACAACTACTCGCACTTAGCCTATGCTAAGAATAGACTGAGGGGGTTAAGTGATGTTCCAACCTCAAGTCGCTCCTCCTGGCGATGCTTGTCTACCCAGGAAGCACGTTCCCAAGCTTGTTCGCCGTGGCACTTACTTTGCTTTCTCCAAAAGCTCTCGATGATCCTGTAAGAACCCCAAGTTTAGCTTCAATTTGATCCTTCAATTGACATACAATTTATTTCATACACTTTTTAATGACCCTTGTTCCCCCTTTCGTATTGCTAAAAAATTTCCTCTAGAGCTCCCTTGGTGTACCTACCCCTCAGTGTGTCAACTTCAAAATATCATATCTGAAAATCAACGCATTATTCTTATAAAAAACAGTTGAGGGCGTGTAGTATATGCCACGAGCTTTCCGACAGGCCCTAGAGCTCAAAAAATGGATTTCGTATGAAAAAGTTATGACCGTTCAGGGTTTAGGGGGTTAAACAGACAATCAGAACCTTTTAGGAGTTTTAATGCATTTTTCTAAGGCCTTTGTAAGTGTGTGAGTATTTGAGTATGCAAATATGCCCAAAATTTAGCCTAAATTTCCAAAAAAATTACCCCTTAATTTTTTGCCGAAAATGTTTGTTTGTCGCGATAGACGGTGTCTGTCGCGATAGACGGGTCTGTCGCGATAGACGGTGTCTGTCGCGATAGATGGGTCTGTCGCGATAGACGGTGTCTGTCGCGATAGATGGGTCTATCGCGATAGACGGTGTCTGTCGCGATAGACGGTGTCTGTCGCGATAGATGGTGTCTATCACGATAGATGGGTCTGTCGCGATAGACGGTGTCTATCGTGGGTCTCTGTCTGTCGCGATAGATGGTGTCTGTCGCGATAGATGGGTCTATCGCGATAGACGGTGTCTGTCACGATAGATGGGGTCTATCGTCTGTCGTGGTTTTGGTCTGTCACGATAGATGGGGTCTATCGTCTGTCATGGTTTTGGTCTGTCGCAATAGACGGGGTCTATCGTGGGTCTCTGTCTGTCGCGATAGACGGTGTCTGTCGCGATAGACGGTGTCTGTTGCGATAGACGGTGTCTGTCGCGATAGACTGAAAAAAACACAAATTTTTGAGAAACGTCTAGTGATTTGGAGTGCTCTAATGGTGTAGGTTACCGTGCCAAACACGCATTCACAAAATATCAAGTTTTTCTGTCTGTCGCGACAGACAGAGGTCGTCGTCCTGGGACATGTGCAGAGTTTGTTGTACCTGCGCAAGCTGCTGGAGATGGTGGTACAGCTAGTTCCTGCAGCAAGAGCTCAAAAAACACACAAAAACCGATAGCATGCAAGCTCTCTCTCGCTCTCTCTCACAAATGAAATGAGGAAAATCAGGTGGGGAGTGGAATATGACTAAAAAACTGAAATATTTGTGGAGATGGAGATGGAGGTGAGAGATGGTGGGGATGATGATGGTGATGATGGTGATGCGACAGTAAGAAAAAATGAAGAAAAATAAAGAAAAGAAAGGATATTACCTATAACTCCAATGTCTCAACTCGACGTCTTACCATCACACGCTCGTCCTCGAAGCTCTCTCCCCGGCAACGGCGCCAAATTTGGTGTCACTCTAGCACAATGGTGAGTACCAACGTGAGAAGATTCACCTCATAATTGTCAATCCGTGGAGACGTGAGTACTAGTATGAAGACTATGAGCAAGTGAAGGCACAAGTGTGTGAGTGAGAAGCACACAAGCATGCACACACATACACACACACGCGCACACAAGGCAAGAACAAGGAGAGGATCAATGGAGTTCTTTGCATTAGTCAAAAAGTCTCTTACATAAGCTCAATTCACAAACAATCTAACCCCAAAAATGAGCTCTCTAGCTCTTTTTATAGTTTTCTAACTAGCTTTGGTCTTGTCCAGACCTAGTGTCCGGCCTAGTTAAAAATTAGGTTCTAGAGCCTATTTGAGGGCTCAAACGGAGTCTAAAAATTATGAAAATTGATATGTAGCTAATTCTAATACTCCTCAAGCTCGAGGACTCCTCGGCTTGAACAAAATGGAGTCTATTCTACCAAAAACGGAATTTACAATGTTTGTGTAGTGATTAAATCACTTGAGTTGTAAATGATCCATGGAAAAAATGATTGGGCCTTGTTGCCGTATTGTGCATGACTGCTCCGTTGTGCTAGTATGCTCTTCATATGACCCGTATGCCAACATTTGGCTACATGTTTCCAAAGCTCTGGCCTAACCTTGAGTAGCTCTTCCAAAGTGAGATTGCACTGTACTTTAGTATTCTTTACTACCTCCGTATTCCTAGGTATGACTGAATCTTCATGTCTTACCATGACTGTGGGTGCTCTCATACATGTAGACTTTGCTTCCCATGGGCCCGTAAAGTGGGGTAGTTCATGTGAAGAATTAGACTCAAAGTCTAATCTCTCTTGAGATTGAGTACTTTCCTGCTCCTCATAAATGGAAGGTATGTCTTGTGGGAATTGGTCATGTGCATCATCCACAAGTTCAATGGGAGGAGGGACTTCACTTTCTTTAGCCCATTTGTCTTCTTGAATCTCTCGTAGGAATTCTAGTGTGAACCGATTCATAGAAGAAGATGTGTCTGGCTCCGTAGAGTTAGGCACATAGGCTTCCTGGGCAGGAAGGCCTACTCTTTCATTTGCCTTGCCCTTATGTTGAGAGGCGGGTTCCTTTTCTGATTGTGCAATTAGCCTCTCTATTCTTTCTAGTAGTCCATCAAAGTGCAACTGCGTCTTAGCTGAGCTAGAGATGTTAAAGAGGTGACTGGCTTCAAACATGGTTTGAGCCAATTCCACCATCTTAGCACATATTTTGGTTCGTTCAAGCTCTAGTTCTGCTCTCGGGTAACACTTTTCATGATCAGTTACGGTTGGCCCTTCTTGGATTCTGGCCTGATATGCCTTAAGCATCATGTTGAGGTCCTCAGGAGTGGGATCTGCTAGGACTGACCCTACTCTAGCGGGTGGTGGGATTGTGTTAGGTGGGTTGGAAGGTGGTGGATCGGATGGAGATGGGAATGGTGGAGGTGGGGCAGTGTGAGAGGGAGTTTGAGATGTGAGTTCGGTTATCTTGGCTCTCGTTTCTCTTAGGCTTTCCTCAAGTGCACTCATTTTCTTTGCCCATTGCCTTTTCATTCTTTCACGACTATCTCTCCAGGCTCTAGTCCTCTTCTTGGTTATGCTCTCTGTTTCACTCACCTCGGAGCTCTTAACCTGACCTAAACTTTGGTTTTGCTGCAAGGCTTGAGCTCTAGTGACTACCTGTACTGGTGTAGTGGACGTCACACTCCCTGAAGAGTTTACCACTAACCCAATAACATTGATAGGAGTGATTTTTGGCATATTATTGGGATTCTTTGGGCAATCTTGTAAGAGATGCTCCTTTCCACAATCTTGGCAAAAGCCTTGGATTGTCACTGACTGGGGTTGTGTAGGTGGAGGTAAGGGGCAATCACGAATGAGGTGATCTCCCTGACATCTGTAGCATGGTCCTCTAGGGAATGGAGGTCTTACTTGTCTAGGTTGAGGTCTAGGGTTGGGGTTTGTATACATAACGTTTGCGTAATCTGACTCCCAACTAGGTTCACTTGGCTCTTCACTATAGTAGGACTCACCATGTTCGGGAGAATGCATGTAGTAGGCCTGGGGGCTATCAATATGTGTAGAATCGAAACTATGGTCGCTCGGGTCACTTTCTGACAGCAATGGTGTTACTGGCACTATGGCTCTATTCAGGTTCTCTTCTGCAGCTGCGTACTTTACAGGGATCACATTGGTTGGAGCTGGAGGTTGTTGCGCTAGTACAGGCTAAGGTCTTTGCTGATTTTGGTAGTGTTGCTGATAGGTTTGTTGTGGTCTTCCATATTGTTGTGGTGGGTATTGGTTCTGAAATCTTCCTTGTTGTGGATAGGTCTGAGGGTAGGTTTGCCTAACCGCTTGCTTATTGTATGGACAGTCTTGTGCCGTGTGATTTGTGTATGTCCGTTCTATGGTGCAATATTGGCTACTGGGATTCACTTGGGGTTGAGCCATAATGGGGCATACGTTCGCCATATGGTCACCACCGCAAGTATATCACCTCTTTACTGGGGCAAACCTTGGGATTTGTTTGCTAGTGACACCTAATTTCTGAGCTACTTTCTCTGCTAATTCCTCAATAGATGTGGATTGTGTGGAAGAGAGGCTAGAAGAACTATCTGTATCTTTGTAGATTTTTGAAAGCTCTAATTCCTCCCCTAGGTTATCTTCAATGTCAATGCACATGCGTACACACTCTTCTATGGTCCTAGGGTCCTTCAAGTACACATATGATTTCAATTTGGTACTTAGCAATCCATCTAGGAATAGAGCCACTTGTTTGGCTGGTGTGGGTAACTCCGAAACAGGGCATCTTTCTAGGTATTGCTTAAACCTTCTGCCTGCAAGCCTAACCATCTCTTGAGGGGTTTTCTTGAAGCTGTGAATCAGTGAGGAAGTGTTATGTCTTATGCCACTTTTAGAGAATTCAATAATAAATGCCTCTAGGAGTTGGTCTATGCTCCTGAAGTGTCTCTCATTTAGTGGTTGAAACCACGTAAGGGCCGTGTTCCAAAGGGTGACACCAAAGGCATTGTACTGCGTGAATAGGTCCTCCACTTGTTTGACTCTCAAGACTTGTCTAAATTCAGCCACATGATCGTATGGATCTCCAGTGCCATCGAAGTAGTTCTTCATGGACTTAACTAACTGGGTCGGTCTCAAAGTCCACGTGTGCTCTCTAGGTCTTGGTAGAGGGAACTCATCCGCATTCCTTTGGTTCCTTGGGGCTCTACGTCCCTCAAGTTCCACTCTATTTGTTTCCGTTCTTGTTCTTTCTCTTCCCACTGGGTTGGCAAAGCTTACCTCAGGTCTATCTCTATGTCTGTCTCTTTGAGCTCCATGAGCTTGGGACGTTCCAGCTCCTGGGTGGCCAAAAGAAACATTGGATCTTGGTTAGGGGAAAATAATAAATTCACCCTTCCAAGTGTAGGCATGCCTATCATGCTCTGTAACCACAAAGATCCTCTCTGAAGCGTGATCTAAATAGGTGACTCTGCCTGGGCTATCAGGATCTTTGAACTCATAGATCATGATTGTTCCTACATCATTCGGCCTATCAGATTTATACCTCCAAAAGGCTTCATCGGTCTCTCGGTTTAGAAGCAGATCTGGGCTCTTATTATCCTGGGGAATCCACTCTGGTGTGATAATCCTAGTAAGAACCGATTTGCCCCGAGGGGTTCTAGGTTCTATACCCATGTTTCCTTGCTCTAGGTCACCTAAGTCTGTTTCTGGGATCACATTTCTGAATTTGTCTGTCCTATCTAGGTGATTGGTAACTACATATATGGTTCCCTCTTTGTCCAGGTATGCTCCATTTTCAAACATAACAGCTGGGTGTTCTAGTCCAATAGATTGATCTTGGTTTTTGATTTGTACCACTGATCTTCCTAGGCCGTCCTCATAGATGCTAGCACCTAATCGGTTGGTCCTAAGGTATTCCAACTGTGTCTTGTATGGGCCTTCCACCCTATACAAATATGGCACACCTGAACTCCCTATGGGTCTATCCATACCTTGAGACATCTCTGATTCACTAGTCTTAGAGCTCGGGTAATGTGAGTGATGGCTCAACTGTTGGGCCCAGGACCTAGCAGTATGATTAACACTAGCCTCTAAAGACCTAAGACTTTGTCAATCTCTCACTAGATGTCGTCCTGATCTAAGGTTCATATGCCTATTTAAGTAGCCCCAATGTTTGCCCAAAGTACAACCTCGTTGCCGATCAATTGGTATCAGTTACTTGGTTCTTTTTAGTTGATTAACATGTTTTTTATCTTGTCTGATATCACGTCGTCAGGAATATTTGAGTTAATTTCCGCACTTTAGTTTGTTTGTACCACGACAAATTCTTTTCCTTTAAAGTTATCGATCACACACAAGTTAACTCTTGACTTGAACTTGATTTTTTTAGATAGTCTTTGGCTTGTCCCGTGCCTATCGTTGCCCTGACTTACTTCTAGCACTATCGACAGAGGGGTTGAGAATCTTCCAACCTTGAATTCCTCCCTGGGTTGCCCTTGTGTGCTCAGGAAGTGTGTTCCCAAACTTGCACTTACTCTTGCTCCGATCGCCCTTTAATGCTCTCAATGGACCTTTAAGAATCCCAAGATTAGCTCAAGACTTAAATTCAAAGGACAGAACCAAGCACTTTCATTCATGTAACTTAGATACCAATTATCCTTTTGGCTTTATGGAAAACAATTCTAGAGATTCCCTGGTCTTGTTCCCCCTGGATATGGTCAACTTCAAAATACTATATCTAATAATCTTGATATTAATTTTACCATAACCAGTGGAAGTTTTGGTTGTACTCCCCACGAGCTTTCCAACAAAACAAGAATCACAGCAAACGGATTTTGTATGAGGAGGTTATGACAGTTCAGGGTTTTGGAGTTAAAACAGGGTTCAAACAGGTTAACAGTTCACAAGGTTTTTCTCAAAACACGCGTGTAGGGATCTCACAAATCACTAATTGCTTGATAAGTATGCCTAAAAATTACCCCAGTAACTTGGAACAAAAAACCCCTAAAATTTGGCCGAAAAAGCTTGTCAATCGCGATCGACAGGTCTGTCAATCGCGATTGATAGAGGTGTCCGTCAGGGCCTGTCGGTCGCGATCGACATGTCAGTCACGATTGACAATGTCAATCGCGATCGACAGAGTCGGTCGTGGGTCCTGTCAATCACGATCGATGGTGTCAATCGTGATCGACACGTTTTTTGGGATTTTCGCTGCAATTTTAGTCGATCGGGGATGTGTCCATTGCGATGGACACATGGCAACGCGAGAAATTCAGTCAATCGTCAAAATTCAGTCGGTCGTGATCGATGGTGTCAATCGCGACTGATAGAGGTGTCGGTCGTGGCTGTCGATCGCGATCGATGGTGTCGATCGCGATTGATAGGGTCAGTCGGTCGTCTCTATTGGTTGCGATCAACAGGGTCTGTCGATCGTGGCTGTCGATCGCGATCGATAGTGTCAATCGCGATTGACAGAAAAACACGGAATTTTTTAGTTTTTTCTAGTGATTTGGAATGTGCTCCTTGTGCATGTCATTGTGGTATACTTTGTTTTACCAGAAGGCAAAATTTTCTGTCGATCGCGATCGACAGAGGTCGGCGACACAGAGACAGTTTCGAGCTTGTCCGTACCTGCGCAATGTGCTGGAGGGGATGATACAACTGTACCTGCAAGATCACTCAAAAAACAGGCAAAAAGCAATGCACACAATTTGCTCTCTCGCTCTCTCTCACAAGTGAAATGAGGGAAATGGAAGGAAGAAGGTGATATGATCAAAAACTTAAATTTTTCGCGATGGTGGAGAATGAGGTGGGAGATGGGGAAGATGATGATGGTGATGATGATGGTGAGGTAAGAAAGAGAAAAATAAGAAAAGTAAAGAAATTACCTACAATGCCAACGGCTCAATTCTACGTCTTACCATCACACGCTCGTCCTCAAAGCTCGATCCCCGGCAACGACACCAAAATTTGGTGTAGCTCAGTGATGCGTAGCACCTCCTTTAATGTCAATCCTGGAAGATGTGAGGATGGTATGAAGACCTCGAGCAAGTGAAGGCACAAGTGCGTGAGAAGCACACTAACATGCACACACATACACACACACGCGCACACAAGGTAAGACAAAGAGAGAGAAGCAATGGAGTTCTCTTAGATTACTTCAAAAGTGCTCATACAAGTTCAATTCTATTACAAGCTAACCCAAAAATGAGCTCTCTAGCTCTATTTATAGTTTTTGACTAGGTTTTGGTCGTGTCCAGACCTAATGTCCGGCCTAGTTAAAAATTAGGTTCTAGGGCCTATTTGAAGGCTCAAACGGAGTCTAAAAAATATGAAAACTGGTAGGTAGCTACTTCTAATGCTTGTCAAGCTCAAGGACTCCTTGGCTTGCACAAAATGGAGCTACAAAAATATGAAAGGGTATTTACAATGATTTTTAGTGATGACAATCACTATTTTTGTAGGGATTTCTTCTAATAGTTTGACATACATTTCTTCGAGCTCCCTACTTGCTCCTTCTCCTTGTGTGTCCACCTCTTTGATATGCTTTAGCTTCATGAAAAAAATAATGGCCTACTTGCCAGATCTTCGTTGACTACTCTGTCTCCTTGTGCCTTCTCTTCGCTTCGACTCCCTTCGTTGGCTTCCTTGTCTTGTGAGTCCTTCAATTCCTTGACTGCTGCCAACACAAGGTCAAACTGATGATCATACTCTAATTGAGTATCATCATAATGTTCTACATGAGCATCCACATCATGCTCTAAAGCATCCAAATGATCATCCAAAGTGTGATCCATAAGAGCATCCATATGATTAGAACAATCATGCTCTCCATAAGCGTCATGAGTATCCAAAACATGCTCTACATATACATCCATCTGAGCATCTAAATCCTACCATACATGTGCATCATGAATGTCAATAGACCTATCTGCAGGTAGACAAAGTGAGACATGACGAGTCTCACATCGCACATAAGGGTGAAATCCCACTGAGACGAGATTGTCTCTCACATGAAGTACTTGCAGTGGATACCTGTGCCCAACCCTGGCACCTCTGACAAGCATAAGCTATCCCAACTACAACTGAAAATGATGCTCACCAAGGAATGCATAACATCTGCTCTCTTGTAATTGGCAAACTGAAATCAAGCTCATAGGGAATGAAGGCACATAGCGTACATGTCTGAGCATAAGTGATGCTCCACTAGGTAGCATAAGGCATACATCTCCTGCACCCTCAATGTCATATGTCGTACCATCAGGCATGTGCACACATCCACGACTCTCACATGAGAATCAATAAAACCACTCGCGATGTGGAGTAACATGAAAACTGGCTAATGCATCAAGCAACCAAGCCATATGTGTGCTATCCAATGAGCAAGAGGAATCCTGAGATGAACCATAGGAGAAAGTGATATCACCATCACTGGCATAATCAACTGCCATAGACTCTCTTGAAACCACTACATGATCTACATCACATCCATGTCTCTGATGTCGTCGTTGCATCCGCCTGAACCAATGTCATCGAATATGGCCCTCATGACCACAGTGCCAACATCGAAGTCGTCGATGTGATCTATGTCTCACATGAGTCAATGGACTCGCACACATATCATGTAGTCTCTGCCATAATGCACTACTCGTCTCTTCATACATAACAGACTCATATATAGAATCCACAAGCTGTAATCGGATAGTGGAGCTGGACGATGAGTCCATATCCATCCACACATGGTCGGGCATGTCATGAGACCTCTGTGCATCTCTATGCACATACATGTGTAACCCTGCACGAACCAATGTATGCCACATGTGAGCTTTTCATCTCGGAAAGTCAGTGCCATCAAATCGGGAAGAAACCATGCTGGCAATCCAAGAGACTAGCAATGTAATAAGAGACTAAAAAACAATACTCTATCCTCAATAGGATCACACTTGCATATCCATATGCATAACTCACATCACAAATATCTCTCTAGAGAAGAAACCATGTGAACCACCTGTCACATAACCATGCATCTAGCATGCACATAAAACCATGAGCATAAGCCTGCTCACCAAGTCTCCAAAGTGATCAAGTAGATATGAAAGAATCCTAGAAAAATTTCGACAGTGTCCCCTGTAAACTGAGCAATCAAACAAAATAACCAATAACAAAAGAACAATGAGTAATCCAACACCACCTGTCACTGATCCAATCAAGTATAATGGAAAATATATATGCCCACAAACTGATGGCAATATATGCCAATACACTGGCGATACACCTCCCACTCAAGAATAAATCTTGCTAGATGGTCCAACCTGTTACAAAAAACCTGTGGCCAAGTCCAAGTAAATGGAGGTCAACAATGATCAAAGCTATCACACAAGCTTCAAGATCCACTAGAGTTCTCTTCTAGCATAAAAGCTCTGATACCAATGAAGGGCTTTGGTGTGCAGAACAAGAGGAGGAAGGAGGAGAGAGAGGGAGAGAGAACAGAGGAAAGACGCACAGACATGCGTGGGAGCCTCGAAACCCACATTATGATCTCTCTTGAGGCAATACTCTATATATGATGTATATATATGAACATGGGGGTAAGGTCACATGAACCTTACATCCCCAACAATCTTCCACTTAAGGGTCAATGTGACCATAAGTGGTAAAATATACAAAGAATGATGTAGGACTATACAATAATGTACATGAAGAGTCCGGATCTCTACCCATACAAGATCAGCCTACACCAAGCGCCTTGAACAAGGTGTATCCATGCACCTCAAACTGCTCTAGACTCATATCGACAAGAGTCGAGCTCACATATGACTGATGCAAGTTCTTGCAAAGATCCCACTCGCTCTATGCCTATGTCAATCATCGAACGACTAACTTCTCCAAGTGCAAATGCTCCAATAGCAACTGTAATGTCTGGTCTCGAGCATAAAAACTCGTACATCAGACTCCCCAATGCTGACAAAACATGTGCTATATTGGCTAACCTAGAAATTTTTTTTGGCTACGTAACGAGATGAAAAACACCTCAATCGGACATGGGTAGCTCAAGATATGCACAAAACAAGCACTTGCTATCAATTTCACTTTCATGTACAACATTGCTGCTCTATATTTTACCGTTTCAACAACTTTGCACTGAGAATCTGAATCTGATACTTCTACAAATTGTAGTTATCTTTCCAAGCTACGCACAACAAGTTGAATCATTGCATTCCAACCTGTAGAACTCAAGTTATGACCCAAAAACTGACCTGCTATCTTATTGAATGTAGATTCACCTTCTAGAGTAGTCTATGTTTTTTGAAATTTCCGTAGTTGAAAACCCCAAAACAGATTCTGCACCCTTCTCTGAACTTGTAACCTTCTGTGTTAGCTACACACAAACCTTTAAAAAGCATCAATACGAGCTTCCTAACTCGAGTTATGACCGAAATACTGAACAACTATCAAGAGATGTCAACCTGCACTTCTACCCCTTCTGACCTAAGCTTCCATTGAAGCTTCTTGCACACCAGCCTTCAACATGCTCTGATACCAATGAAGGGATTTGGTGTGAAGAACAAGAAGAGGAATGAGGAGATGGAAGAAGAGAGAAGAGAGGAGAGACGCGCACAGATGCATGGGAGCCTCAAAACCCACATTATGATCTCTCTTTAGGCAATGCTCTATATATGATGTATATACATGAATATGGGGGTAAGGTCACATGATCCTTACATTCCCAACATGTAATGTATTTAGGTATTACAAGATACATTGTGCTCTTCAGAAGTGGCCTATGAAGTGGAACATAGAAACACCAAGTTCTTTGTATTCTTCCGCTTTGGCACAGTTCTGCTTACTTAAATAGCAGCACTCACCACAGAAGATGGAACATCTTCTCCATGCAAAAAGCAAAAGAGAATGCATTATGCACAAGATTACAAGTAGAAAAAGAGTGGACCTCATTTTCTGAGATAGCTTGGCTAAAGATAGTCAAAACAAAATGAAGCTATAGGTAGATTCATTCCCTCAGACTCGACTGCTCCCAAACGATAGAACATTTGCACCTTTGATGGTTAGAGTAATTGACAGGGTAAGGAGAGATCAAAACTACCCGTAACCCATTTCTTAGAGAGCAAAAGAGATAGGTGCATCACATCTTTGACATCACCTACACAACAAGTTTATTTGGCATTTGAAGTGATGAAGGCCAATTTTTCCCTCATCAGATCGTAGATGGGAATCCACCTGGGTTCATCACCTAACTGTGCAACAAGACAAGGAAAATTTTGGCGGGCAAATGGGCTCCATCTCTATAAATATCCATATGCTCTAAACATCAAATACAAGAAGGATTGGTTGGCAAATGGGCTCCGCTTATCCAAAGAATGCCAAACTGAGTTGCTCAATTCATGGTAAAACATCCAACAAAGATTGGATATTACAAGTCCAAACACACATTTCAAGCCTCCTTGTAAGGGATTAGACACCTCTATGCCTAAGCATAGTAGGACCTTCCCAATGCCATAGAAAATTATAACTCATGTGCGCATGTATACCCTCTCTACCACATAATTCTCAAAAGGTGGCAAACGGTTCCATAAGCACCACTTACCCCATGATGTAAACCCTTTATATGTATAGGGATCCCATATGTCCCTAGATCCCCACAAAACCACTTGGATCCCAAATGTCCAAGTATATTTCTTGGGATCCCATATGTCCCAAGATCCCAAGGATGCCATAGGTGCCACCACCATGGATCCCATATGTCCATGGAATCAAAAACCACATGGATATGTCCGTGAAACGCAAGGGATGCCATATGTCCCAAACTTGGAACCCATATGTCCAAGTTATGTCTAAGGATCCCATATGCCCTTAGATCCTAAACACCAATGGATTAAGTGATCCCATATGTCACTAGTTCCCCACATTACAAGAAAAAGGTTCATCACATGGAGGGGGGGGTGTTGAGAGTTCCATGCTCCACCCTTTGTCCAAGTCTTGGTTCATTCTCATACAAGCTCATTTATCCCACATGTAAGGGAATTTTCTCAAACTCCATATAATCAAGGCATCCCTTCACTCCCCATAAGTCATTCCACTCTAGCTCATTGCCAAGAGTGTGCATCCTCTCCTCATGGCATCTCCATGCTCATAGAGCATCTCATGTAAGTCATTTTCATTTCTACTTTAATTCATTTCAACATGTTTTCATATCTTTTATTTCTTCCTCCATAGTTTATTTATTCTGTGATTACTAATAGATTAGGAGTATTTGCTTTCTTATTTCAACAAGATGATCCTAGCTTAGCCAAAAAAAAAGTTTATTTTAGCCTACAAAAAAGTGCTCTATTAAATGCACTTTTTCCCCTTAACAAAGTAGAAAATTAAGCTTAATCCCTAAAAATTAAGAGTCCTTACAAGGCCCATCTAGGGTTCATTTTTTTCCCCTAATGAAAGGATTATTGATTCTTTTTAGAAGAACCACTTATATGTAAGATTGCCTCTGTTGATGTAAGTATGGATATTGATTCATCTATTCATGATGAAAACGATTAAATCTCTAGAATGTCACATTCAAAGTTTGATAAATTCAATCACCATGTTAGAATATCATGATCATGTTCTCTAGCACGAGGGATAAATAAAGATAGTAGAGGATATTCCATCCAGTGAAACTCCATCCACATTGAGATGAAAGAGGTGCAAAATGCACTCTCAACGGAGAGGTGATCTAGTTATACCAGATGATGATATATAGGATGCAAATGATCCATTTGTAGATTATCCATGGATCCATCTATCATGCCAGTACTAGAGTTTGGCAATGAAGAGAACGTCCTTGTCATGGACCATAATCTTTTATTAGAGGCATCATCATCAAAGGAGTCACCCAATTTAATATCATATGATTGATCATATGATCAATTCTCTATCTTAATATCTTAGATGATATTAAGATAGAGAATTTAATATTAATGATTGATCATTTTAGTTTCTATCTTAATATCTTAGATGATATTAAGATAGAGAATTTAATATTAATGATTGATCATTTTAGTTTTGACTCTATCATCATTCATGTCACATGATGTTTAATTTTATGTATCCATTACAATCTATTTTGATGACATTGTATCTTTCATTCCATTATTACATTTAGATTATATAGTGATATACTATTAGGCTTTACCCAATATTCCACAAGTCATGGTTTTACATGATTGCACTTGATTTCTTACAATGTATCATCATTCATCTATATAAGCTATTTGATATTTCTAGCTTCTCTCTAATGTGTTCTTATGATTTATGTGTATTTCATGTGATGCACTAATGTAACTCTTTCGTGTTCAATGATTATTGATCCTTGTTCTTGATTTTTTGTTATGTGTCTAATGTTTAATGTAGTTCATGCTTTGTAAGTTATGCATGGTGAATTATGAAGGATGATCTTTATCCAAGACTCGAATGTCAATTGATGATGTATCATATATATTGAAAGTTGAAACTTGATATATATGGTATGCACATTTTTCATTGTAGATTGTGTACTATGTATATAATATATATTGTATACTATAAACTATAATAATATTTAATACATTATGGAAACTAGGAATATATATTACGATTTTGTAATGGTAAGTGTTGGAGTTTGAGATATGCAAAAGCACGCAAACAACACAAGGAAGAAGAAGAAACTTGGAGGACAATGCAAAACAAAATGTTTGACCAAGTGAACATACAAAGATAAGTGACTTGATAGGGTTATAGGCATATATACAAGCCAAGGAAAAAAAAACCTCTTAAAGAGGGAAAAAAGTGCCCTGGCAGTCTTAAGTGTCTTCGCACACATCATTACCAAAATATATCAACAAATCCCCCCTGGGAGTGATGCACTGAACAAGAAAGGGGCACTCATGTATAAGAAAGTGCCAAGCTATGTGGACATAAGTAAATCTGCAAAAGGAAGCAAGACCAAAGCTTTGAAAAAAGCTTCAAATTTCTTCCTAGGAAGAGCCTTTGTGAAAAGGTCTGCAACATTATCTTGTGTGGGCACATAAGCCAAACTAATCTCTCTAGCAAAGAATCTGTCCCTGACATAATGATAGTGCACCTCAATGTGCTTTGTGCAAGCATGGAACACAAGTTTCCTTGCAACAACCAAAGCACTCTCCTTGTAAGTAAAGATGGTGGTGAGAGATGACTCATCAACACCCAAATTAGCCAAAAGGCATCCAAGACACACACTCAATAGTCATTGTGAAAGCTATCCTATAATTAACCGCACAACTAGAAGGGGCCACAATAGGATGCTACTTGTTCAAACAAGATATGCATGAGCTACAAAGCATGAATAAAAAAACACTAGTGGACACAAGAGTGTCATAGAAACCAACTCAGTTTCAATCAAGAAAAGCATATAAATCTGGCAGTAATGTTCCACCCTTGGAATAAAACAATCCAAATATTTGGGTACCACTCAAGTAATGAAAGATGTGCTTAATCACTTGCCAATGCTTGATGCCAGCAATGCATAAATCTACTCATCTAAGAGACAAAAAATGAATATTAGGCCAATTTATGCCTAAGTAAATAAAGCATCCAACAACTTATTGATAGAGAACAACATCAAATGCATCTCAAGCATCATGAATAATTAATCATAAATGTGTTTCCATGGTAGTGGCAATAGGTTTGCAGTCTTCAAGGTCAAAACATTGCAATAATGTGTCAATATATTTTGTTTGACACAAAGATATTCCTCCATCATTGCATAAAATGAATGCCCAAATAATGATGCAAATGCACCAAATATGACATCTCAAAAGAGGCATGTAAATCAGCCTTAAATTCAACAATATGCTTCTCATTAAGATCGATGAGCAACATATAATAATTCAAAGTACATCATATGAACACTTCACATATAAGATCCTCTCAATTGGAATATTCTCAAAATGATGTGCTTGCAAGTAGGCATGCATCTTCTCATACCAAGCACGTGGTGCTTGCGTCAAACCATATAATACCTTTTTCAACTTGCAAACTTTGTTTTCATGCCCTTTCTACACAAAACCACGGAGCTGAAGTGCATACACTTCTTCATGTAACTCACCATTCAAAAATGTAGTTTCAATGTCCAAATGCTCTACATTCCAACCATGATGGTAAATGCACAAAAGCTATAAATAGTGGCCATTAAGCATGTGGGAGAAAAGGTCTCATCGAAATCAATGACACTCTCTTGAGCATATCCATTGGTAGCAAGCATAGCCTTATACCTATCAACTATTCCATTAGGCTTATGTTTCAACTTGTATATCCATTTAGTGGCAATGGCCTTTTGCATGGGAAAATCACATAAAGACCAAGATTTAGTACCATCCTTCATAATAACACCATATTTTGATTGCATAACAACCATCCAATTTGTTTAATTCTTTGCTTCATTAAAAGAAATAACATCATTCTCATCACAAAGACTAGAGATAACCATTGCATAAAAATGTGAATGCAAAGGAAGCACTATGAGAGTGGCTTACATTTCAGCTTGTATATCCATTTAGTGGAAATGGCCTTTTGCATGGGTAAATCACATAAAGAACAAGACTTAGTACCATCCTTCATAATAGCATCATATTTTGATTGCATAACAACCATCCAATTTGTTGAATTCTATGCTTCATAAAAAGAAATGACATCATTCTCATCACAAAGGCTAGAGATAGCCATTGCATAAAAATGTGATGCAAAGGAAACACTATGAGAGCATAAACAAGTACAATATGAAAATGATGTATCTAATTTGCTATCTCTCAAAGTCTACACCAACCATTTAACCATAATTTTTTCCTCTTTTATGTTCGCCCTCTGATAAAAAAGTGCATCATGTAAATTTGCATCATCATTTGAAACCTTTAAAAGCTGAGAAATTGCCTGATTTGGACCAACAATTGATTTTCCACCTTTAAAAAGAGGAAGCAAAGTGCCATACACATCCTTTGAGCTAATAGATGTCTCCTTGGTACATGAAAGCAAGGGCTGAATTGCATTTTCCACAGAAACAATATCACGGCTAACCAAAATGCATTTAGCTTATGGATGATACATAATAGCCTTTGCTTTTAGAAATATACCCAAGAGAAATAGATTTCGTTACTTTATCATCCATTTTTTTGTGTTGTTATTTAGGCACTAATGCATATGCTAGACAACCAAAAACATGGAAATGAACAACATATGGCTTGCAACCATGCAAAGCCTCGTATGGAATGATAGGCTACAATACTTTGGTGGGACACTTATGTAGCAAAATTTAGATGATGAAATCATGCATGCCAAAGCTTTGCATATGAGATAGCTTGAGATTCATGAAATCCACATGCTAAATCATTCACATTTTTTTCACAATTTATGAGATTATAAAAGCCACAACATAAAATGCAAGAAGTCATAATAACATCACCATTTGAGAGATCATGAATTGAATATCTGTCATCAACAAATTTGACAGCCAAGCAATCGTGGCTAATGTTGAAATTGATAACAAATTTTTCTTGATACATGATACATACGCCATCTGACAATATGAAAGAACTTCCATCAACATAGATAGAATTATCTTTTCAACTCCCATTACAGGATAAAAGGAGTTGTTAGCCATGTGATAATATTCCCTATATGGTAGGTGCAAGTGAAGTGAAGAAATTGCATTGCTAGGTAACATGTTTGGTTGCATTAGTATCAAAGTACCAAACATCCAAGTCTACTACAAACATACATTGCTCATGTGAAGATAGGTCATAGGTGAAAACAATAGAAAATGCCCATTCCTCATTTTGAACAAGATTAGAAGAATTTGTTCTAGGTGTAGAGGCTTCTACAACAACCATTCCAACCTCTTTCTTCTTTGCCACCTTTGTAGCTAGTTTAGGACAACTCTTTATGACATGATCATGTTGCCTTGCACTACTTTCAAAATCGATTTTGTTTTTTTGTTTTCTTATTTTCTTTATCTTCCTTCTTTGACTATGTAACATTAGCATATTTTGACTAACTCGTCAAAGGTTAAGGCTGTTGGAGTTCGACATCTACGGAAGCACACAAACAGTACAAGGAAGAAGAAGAAGCTTGGAGCACAACACACAAGACTGGATGTATTACCACTAGAATGTACAAAGATAAGTAGCCCATTAGGGCAATAGGTGTATATACAAGCCAAAGGAAAAAAACCTCCTAAAGAGGGAAAAAAGATCCCCGATAGTCCTAGAGTGTTCACACACATCACTACCAAAATATATCATTGAATCCCCCCTGGGAGTAATGCAGTGAACAAGGAGCTGGCACTTATGTATAAGGAAGTGCTAAGCTATGTGGAAATCACTCCACAAAAGGAAGTAAGCCCAAAGCTTTGCGAAAAGCTTCAAACTTCTCGCTAGGTAGAGCCTTCTTGAAAAGGTCTGCAATGTTCTGCTGCGTGGGCATATATGCCAAGCTGATCTCCCCAACAGAGAACCTCTCCCTGACATAATGATAATGCACCTCAATGTGTTTAGTGTGAGCATGGAACACATGGTTCCTTGCAACTACCAATGCACTCTGACTATTAGTGAAGATGGTGGTGGAAGAAGATTGACCAACACCCAAATTAGCCATAAGGCATTTGAGCCACACACACTCAATAGTAGCTGTGAAAGCTGCCCTATAATTAGCCTCACAACTGGAAGTGTCCACAGTAGGCTGATTCTTGCTCAACCAAGATATACATGAGCAACCAAGCATGAAGCAAAAACCACTAGTGGACACACGAGTGTCATAGCAACCAACCTAGTCAGAGTTAGAAAAAGCATGCAAATTTTGCGATAGTGATCCCCCTTTGGGATAAAACAATGCAAGTAGCCGAGTACCACTCAAGTAGCGAAAGATGCGCTTAACTGCCTGCCAATGCTTGGCACGTGGGCAATGCATAAACCTGCTCATCTGCGAGACAACAAACTGAATATCTGGCTGAGTAATGCATAAGTATATCAAGTATCCAACAACTTGCTGATAGAGAACAACATCAAATGCATCTCCAACATCATGAAGACTCAATCGCAAACCTATCTCCATAAGAGTGGCAATAGGCTTATAGTCTTCAAGGCCGAAATGCTGCAAAATGTGTCAATATATTTCGCTTGACATAAGGTCATTCCAACATCAACATGCATAAATTGAATGCCCAAATAATGATGCAAATGCCCCAAATCAGACATCTCAAATGAGGCATGCAAATCAGTCTTAAAATCAGCAATATGCCTCTCATGAGGACCAGTGAGCAGCATGTCATCAACATACACCACAATGATCATAAGTACATCATTAGCATGCTTAACATATAAGGTGCTTTTAGTTGGACTGTTCTCAAAACCATGTGCAATCAGATAGGCATGTATCTTTTCATACTAAGCACGTGGTGCTTGCTTTAAATCATATAATGCCTTCTTTAACCTACACACCTAGTTTTCATGCCCTTTCTGCACAAAGCCACGAGGCTGAAAAACATACACTTCTTCATGCAAGTTACCATTCAGGAATGTTGTTTTAATGTCCAACTGATGTACATTCTAACCATGATGAGCTGCAAGTGCACTGACGCTATGAACAATAGTTATTCGGCAAGTAGATGCAAAGGTCTCATCAAAATCAATGCCTCTTTCATGTGCATAACCCTTTGCAACAAGCCTAGCCTTATACCTGTCAAGTGTTCCATCGGGTTTATGCTTTCACTTGTATACCCACTTTGTGCCAATGGCCTTCTTGCTGGGAGGCAAGTCACATAAAGACTAAGTACCATTCTTCATTATAGCATCATATTTAGATTGCATTGCAGCCATCCAATGTTTAGAATTTTGTGCTTCATCAAACAAAACAGGTTCAGTCTCATCACAGAGACTAGAGGTAGCCATAGCATAGAAATGCAAAAGAGGCACTATGAGAGCCTGACTGAGTACGATATGACAGAGGTGCATCTAATGTTCTATCACACAAAGTTTGCACCAACCATTTTGGCATAGTTTTTGCCTGGTCAATATCAAGTCTCTCATCAACAAGTGCATCATGTAAATCTACATTAGAAATGGAATGATTTGCATCAGCATCATCACATGAAGCCTACAAAGGCTGAGAAGTTGTCTCATTAGGAACAACACTAGACTCTCCACCTATAAAAAGAGCCAGCAAAATATCATACATGTCTTTGGAGCTAACAAATGTCTCCTTAGTACATGAAAGCAAGGTTGAATAGAATCTTCCACAAAAACAACATCATGGTTAACCAGAATGCATTTAGTTTGTGGATGATACAGACAATAGTCTTTACTTTCAGAACTGTACCCAACAAAAATAGATTATATGCATACGCATACGCATCTGCGTATGCATACGCATATGCGTACGCATACGCATACACATACGCATACGCATACGCATACGCATACGCATACGCATACGCATACGCATACGCATACGCATACGCATACGCATACGCATACGCATACGCATACGCATACGGATACACATACGCATACGCATACGCACACGCATACGCACACGCATACGCACACGCATACGCATACGCATACGCATACGCATACGCATACGCATACGCATACGCATACGCATACGCACACGCAT
>CM035408.1:211412010-211467010 GCA_020310875.1 Ceratopteris richardii
ACACACATACACATGCACATACACACATACACATATACACACAAACATACACACACACACACATACATACATATACACATACACATATGTTGGAGTTCGGGGTCTACGAAAGCATGCAAAAAGACAAGGAAGAGGAAGAAGCTTGGAACACAACATGAAATGCTGAATGTATTACCAAGAGAATGTACAAAGATAAGTATTCCATTAGAGTTATAGGCCTATATACAAGCTGGGGGGAAAAACTCCTAAAGAGGGAAAAAAGTGCCCTGGCAGTCCTAGTGTGTTCACACTCATTATTACAAAAATATATAAACAAATCCCCTTGGGAGTGATGTGGTGAACAAGGAGCTGGCGCTCATGTATAAGGAAGAGTTAAGTTATGTGGTATCAATCCAAAAAAGGAATTAAGCCCAAAGCTTTGTGGAAAGCTTCAAACGTCTCCCTAGATAGAGCCTTTGTGAAAAGGTCTACAACATTCTCATGTGTGGGCACATATACCAAATTGATCTCTCCAAAGAGAGTCTCCCCAACATAATGATAGCGCACCTCAATGTGCTTAGTGTGAGCATGGAACATAGGGTTCCTTGCAACTGGCAATGTGCTATAACTGTTAATAAAGATGGTGGTGGTAGAAGACTGACCAACACCCAAAATCAGCCATAAGATGTGTGAGCCACACACACTCAATAGTCATTGTGAAAGCTACCCTATACTCAACCTCACAGCAAGAAGTGGTGAGTGTAGGCTGCTTCTTGCTCAACCAAGATGTGCATGAGCTACCAAGCATGAAGAAAAAACCACTCATGGACACATGAGTGTCATAGCAACAAGCCCAGTCATAGTAAAAGATGCATGTAAATCTTGCGGTGGTGATCTCACCTTGGGATAAACCAATATAAGTAGCTAGATACCAATCAAGTAGTGAAAGATGCCCTTAATCGCTTGCCAATGCTTGACAACTAGGCAATTCATAAACTTGGGCAATTCATAAACTTGCTCATGTCTGAGATTGGAAACTAAATATCTCACAGAGTAATGCATAAGTAAATCAAGCATCCAAGAGCCTACTGATAGAGAACAACATCAAATGCATCTCCAACATCATGAAGACTCAATTGTAAATATGTTTCTGTAGGAGTGGCGATAGGTTTGCAATCTTCAAGGCCAAACACTAAAATAATGTGTCAATATATTTTGTTTGACACAAAGTTATTCCACCATCAACTTACATAAGCTAACTGCCCAAATAATGATGCAAATCCCCAAAATCTAACATCTCAAATGAGGCTTCTCATTAGGACCAGTTAGTAGCATGCCATCAACATAGAGAACAATGATTAGAAGCACAATGTTAAGCGTGCAAACATTTGCATGCTTAACATATAAGGTTCTCTCAGTTGGAGTGTTCTCAAAACCATGTGCAATCAAGTAGGCATGTATCTTTTCATACAAAGCATGTGATGCTTGCTTCAAACCATATAATGCTTTTTTTAACCTGCACACTTTGTTTTCATGCCCTTTTTGGATAAAACCACATGGCAGAAAAGCATACACTTCTTCATGCAAGTCACCATTCAGAAATATAGTTTTAATGTTCGACTAATGTAAATTCCAACTATGATAAGACGCAAGTGCACAAATGCTATCAATCATAGTCATTCGACATGTAGGAGTAGAGGTCTCATCAAAATCAATGCCTCTTTCTTGAACATAATCTTTTGCAATAAGCCTACCTTATACATGTCAACTATTCCATTGGGCTTATGCTTCAACTTGTATACCCACTTAGTGCCAATGGCCTTCTTTAAAGGAGGCAAGTCACATAAAGACCACATACCATTCTTCAAAATAACATCATATTTTGATTGCATAGTAGCCATCCAATTTTTTGAATTTTGTGCTTCATCAAACAAAACAGGCTCATTCTCATCATAAAGACTAGACATAGCCATAGCATAGAAGTTTGATTCAAAAAAGCACTATGAGAGCCCAAAAGAGTATGATATGATGGAGGTGCATCTGATTTGTTATGTCGCAAAGTTTGCACCAACCATTTAGGCATAGTTTTTATCTCCTCTATATCAGACCTCTTATAAATAAGTGTATCATGTAAATCTGCATCACAAATGGAATGATCTGCATAACCATGTGGAACCTGCAAAGGTTGAGAAATTGCCTCATTTGGGCCAACACTAGATTGTGCACCTATAAAAGAGGCAGCAAAGTGTCATACACATCTTTGGAGCTAACCGATGTCTCCTTAGTACATGAAACTAATGGCCGAATTGCATCTTCCACAAAAACAACATCATGCCTAACCAAAATGCATTTAGTCTATGGATGATAAAGATGATAGTCTTTGCTTTCAGAGCTATACCCAACAAAAATACATTTCATTGCTTTATCATCCGATTTCTTGCCTTGTTGTTCATGCACTAATGCACATACCTAACAAACAAAGGCACACAAATGAGCAACATATGGCTTGCGACCATTTCGAGCCTCATATGAAGTGATAGACTGCAATGCTTTAATGGGACACTAGTTAAGTACATATGTTGCACACATAGCAACCTCAAGCCAGAAACTATGTGGTAAATCTTGAATCTTGATCGTACACCTTGCCATATCCATGAGTGACTTGATCTTCCTTTTAGCAACTCCATTTTGTTGAGGTGTATATGGAAATGTACACTAATGTTTTATCCCATGTTCAACCAGAAATACATTAAAATCAAAAGACATATATTCCCCCACTCGATAAAAACAGCTGGTGCCCATTTTACATGCTGACAGATTTTTAGCCACAACCAAAACCTGTTTGAAGCACATAAATAGTTTGGAATTTTCTTTCAATGGATATACCCATGCATGCCTAGAAGAAACATCAATGAAAGTAATAAAGTAAAGGTAGTTCCCAAAAGTAGGGGTTTGTATAGGACCACAAACATCACAGTGAACAAGCTGCAATTTGTGAGTAGCTCGTACCAAACCATCATTTGGGAAGGAGAAAACTACATTTTAACCAAAATAAAGCCTTCAAAATCATGTTTAATAGGCACCTCAAGTTTGGGTAGAGAGGACACCATTTCAGATTTCTATAGGCATAGCAGACTAGCAAAATTCAGATGATCAAAGCATGCTTTGCATTTGATATAGCTTGAGAATCTTGAACTACACATGTTGAATCATTCATAGATTTTGCATAATCTATGAGCTTATACAATGCAAAACATAAAATGTGAAAATAAATAATGACATCGCCATTTGATAGATCATGAATTGTGCATCTATCATCAACAAATTTCACAAAAAGGCTGATCTTGGCTAACGCTAAAACTGATAACATATTTTTCTTCATCCCTGACATAAATAAAGCATCCAAAAATGTAAACGAACTACCATTAACAATATTCAAAATGTTCTTACCAACTCCCATCATAGGATACGAGGAGTTTTTGGCACATGTGATAGTATTCCCTGTAGAGGTAGGCTCAAGTGAAGTGAAGAAATTGAACTGCAAGGTAATATGTTTGGTTACCCCACTATCAAATTACCAAACATCTGAGTCTACCATAGAAATACACTATTCATAAGAAGATGATTCATAACTACTAACAATAGTAAATGCCCATTCTTCATTTTGCATAAGATTTGTAGACTCTGATACAAGCTGAAGCATAAGCCTGATGGAAAAATTGATAGTGAACACACTAGGGCCAATGAGGCACTTTTTTACCTCTTTAGGAGGTCCCCCCCAGCTTGGATATATGCCTATTACCTTTATGGGCTACTTATCTTTGTACATTCTCTTGGTAAGTATTGTGTGTTATGCTCCAAGATTCTTCTTCTTCCTTGTGTTGTTCATGTGCTTTCAGAGACCTCAAACTCCAACACTAATTAATGTAAGTATACTGAATATTAGTTCTACTATTTGATAGATACATACGTGACTGATAAATGTTTTTACTACTATGTTATAATCACATTTTGATCAATCATAGGGTACTCCACCACCTCCTACCCATGTAGCGACTTCACATGTGGCCTCTGATAGGAATTATGAGGATTTTTACTATGAAGATCATATTATATGTTGGTGTAATGTTTGCCATGGCATGTACCAAAGACCATGGCTATAATGTATTAAACATGAAGAAAAATATGGTATTTCTGAGTGAGCACCACCAACTGATCAATGCAACAATGCTTGGGTATGTATTGATTCCATAAATTAATATAATTGTTTTATATTAAAATCAAATATATGTAATAAAGTTATACCAAGTATAAAGGAATATTTACTCAATGATTGTGATGATGATTCTCCTACTAATAATGCGAATATTCCTTGTACACATCACGAACATGCCATTTATCAATTACAAGCAGAGGTCTCTAGAAATCCTCTACCTCTTGATTTACAGACTAAAGCAATTGGAGAGTATCCATTACCAACTCGTGATCCTCCTCTTCTATGTCACGACTATACGTGAGTGTATATATGTAATAAAGTTATACCAAGTATATAGGAATATTTACTCAATGATTGTGATGATGATTCTCCTACTAATAATGCGAATATTCCTTGTACACATCACGAACATGCCATTTATCAATTACAAGCAGAGGTCTCTAGAAATCCTCTACCTCTTGATTTACATACTAAAGCAATTGGAGAGTATCCATTACCAACTCGTGATCCTCCTCTTCTATGTCACGACTATACGTGAGTGAGTATGAACTCATCACTCTATCAAAGTATTTTTTCAAAACTAATATACATAAATGTATAGAACATTTCTTTCTGATTCTTCACTTGACTTCTTGCTTTGAGCTTGAGTCTTTTATTCACTTCTTCATTCCTAGACTCCATGTAATCATCCATTGATGATTGTCTTGCTCCAACAATTGAATAATCTTCATAAGGCCTTTGGGGGAAGGATACCAATCCCCAAGCTACTGAGAATAGGTTCCAATATGATGATGTTCATCTGCTCTTTCTTAGAGAGATGAACCAAGAACATACAAACCAAGAAGCATAGGAATTGAAGCATAGAGGATGTGTGAATGCTAGAGAGAGTTGCATTAGATCTGAGAGGCCAAAGGTTGTGGCACACATCTCCTTATCCATAGATGCAAGAACTAGGTGATGTAGACTATGTGCATTATTTTTGGAGCCAAGAATCAGATGTAGAGAGGCATGTAGACTCTGCTTGTGGCCAATAGCCCCTTCAAAGTTGTGCTCTACAACTCACCAACCTGATACAGAGAGATCCTTGCTATACTGCTATTGCTCTGGATGTCCATGGATTGAGATACTCTCTCAAACAAATTGCACAAAACTTGGACTCTCCCTCCCTCTCTATTGAAGAGGCAATTTAGAACAAAGAAATGGTGCAATGGGTCTTTGTTGTCTGAGAACTATTAATACAACTCCTTCCACTACTCCTATCGGCTTCACTTGACTTTGATCTGCCATCGTCACAATGAATTGTGCCTCCTTCCTTGGGCAGATTCATAGCCTTTTGATTGTGGATTCTTGCATCAGGTTGATTCCAGATATGCGATCTATAATAACTCCTGATATCTCTTTTCCCCTTATGTTGACTATGATTAGTGGATTGTGCTAATCTTTCAATGGGGCATGTGCTATGAAGCGATTGTTGAAGCTACTTTCCAAAGAGACCCGTATGCTTAGCATTTCACTTCTAAATCTGGCATCCACCCATAGCGATTTGTATGGACTTACTTGTTGATATCTATTTATCAGACATTAGGAAAAAAAGTGAACCCTTCATGGGCCTTGTAAGGATTCCTAATTTTTAGGGATTAAGCTTAATCTTGTACTTTGTTAAGGGGACAAAGTGCATTTAATAGAGCACTTTTTGGTAGGGTGAAGTAGGCTTTTATTTAGGTTGAGATAGGATCTTCTCTCTCTTCTACACAAAGAGAGAGAGAAAAACCGTTTTCCATCTCATCAAATCCATCCATCTTTATGAATAAAAAATGAATTTTCTAAAAAAGTTTCTTTTTCAGCTATTCTTTATTCAAAATGGATCATACTTTTATGTATATGTCAGAAGTTACTTTTTTTAGTCTTGTTTTTGTAAAAAAAAACTTAAAAAAAACATACTTTTCAAAATCCCTCCAAACATTAAATGCCACATCATCAAACTCGTAACTTTAGTTGCCCCAAAAAATGAATTTTTGAAAGAAAACTTATTTTTCTTCTTACACATTGAAAAAAGTCATTTTGACCTATCCACATACAAAAACACTTTTTTTCTTGCACATAGCTACTATACAAGCCATTTCAGCCATCTCTGTGCTTCTTTCTATTCGGTGCTAGAGTTTTGGAACATTATGGTGCTCACATGTATTACGAACATGACACTAGCACCAACGCGTGCACAAAAAATGTACATGTTCATGTTCCAACGAAATTTGCACCAACTGTAGCAATGACATAGATTCTCAAAATGAACGACGTGCCATTGGAGAGAAGACTATTGATCTTTGGGTCAATGGTGCTTTGTATCCCTTAGATCCAATGTCTAATGTTCATCCTAGATTCCATAGTATCTCCACATTTCTACAATTCCTTGGGAGCGGTGAAGATGGAGTGCTAAGCTATTGCAAGGGATTATCTAACCATTCTACATCGATAGAAAACTATTGGATGCAACAATGTCATCACAACCATTTCAAGATACATAAAGTGCTATACACACTTTAGAAAGTGCTATCAAATCTTTGGATGAGCACAATAATAGACTCCAACAAGATGTGGAAGAAAAGGAGAGCAAAATTACAAACTTAAAATCCAATCTTACACAACTAAAAGAGAATCCACTTGGGATGAGATATAGGAAATGACCATTATCATCCTTTCAAGATCTTTCAACTGGTGGTGGAGCAAAAAAGCGACATGTTTATGCACTTAGGTTTGTCTTTCGCTTGTTTATTTATGTTAAAAGACTTTTAGATTGAGTTTCTTATTGTGCAGGTCATTTGTTGAAGATGCCAGTGCTTCCTCAACAATGGAGGATCAATTGAAGTTTTTGAATTCTTGTCTTAGCAACAAACATGTGCTTAAGATTTTGGATTCACCAATAGGAAATCAAATCAAAACCCAAGTGATTAAAGAACTCAAAATAATGAACATTATGAGCTATGGAAAGACCTATGCATGATCACAACAGACAATGACTCTCAAGTTGATCTTTGTAATAAGAGAAAGAAGGTTTGGTCAAGCTTTGATAAGTTGGTAGGCTTAATGGGTTTGACTAGGTCTAGTGGTAGTCAACATCAATTGTTTCAAGAGACATTAGTGGAGTTCACCAAGTGTTTCATTCAATCTTGGGGAGAGCGCAATATAACACACTACATTGTAAGTGTATTCTTCTTCTAAAAGTGTTCATTGCACTTACCTTTTTCCAATGTACTTAACAATTTTTTGCATATTTTATTTGCACATGGAGCTTATTTCATGCATCAATATGGGTCATTAGAGATTCTCCGTACCCAAGGAATGGAAAAGTCACACTACAAAGCGAGGGGTGTCTACTTCAAAAACATGCAACATGGTGGTGGTCCAATGCAATCAAACTACATGGAGGAGATGTTGTTGGAAACAATGTCATATAGTACATTGTGTATGGCCATTGGTCCATCTTGCTCACAGTATACAGATTTAGTAGCTACAGGTTTAGTACTCTCTACAACCAAAAGCGCCTAGCACCTTGGATAGCGCAGTAGTATTCCAAAATCCCTACCCAAGTTCGATTCCTAGATGGCACAACAGCGTGAACATGGAGTTTTTTCTTGATGCTTTTGCTTTTACAACAGCGATGGATCACGATTGATTTTTTTTTAATACGATTAGCGATGGCGTTTGGGAACTTGTTTTTATTGTGCTTTTCAAGGAATCACAACTACTATAAATTGAAGGCCAAGCTCATTATTCATTCATCCTACACCCATTGGCAATGTTAGCTTTGGTCCCTCATTAGAGGTGGTGCTCTAGCACACATGGGGCAGCCATGGTGCACTCTAGGAGCATGTTGAGAAGCAGCTATGGAGTACTTCTTGGAGAAGAGTGTGCTCACACTCTTGCTTATGGAGAAGACTTACCTATCAGTAGCTTGGTGGTGTGGATCAGCCATCTACATAATGAATTTGAAGATTGTCTTCTACATGAAGATTTCGATGTACTTCAAAGACATTGGATGGAGGTTAACATAAAATTTGCATCTTATGTTAAGAATTCAGGTACATATTCTCTTTATGCACACAGGTACTACTTGAAGTATATGGAAGTGGCATCCATATCAGGAGGAGTTCTATTCGGCATACGTACAAGAGAATGAGTACATGTATGCTTTAAGCATATTTGGATGAGGTGTTCGAGAAGGTATGTTCATATGAGTTTGAGGATTTCTGACAGCAAACTTGTGAGCATTCTTTGCTACTTTTGTAAGTATGTGATCTTTCACACACGTATCTCATTAAGGGTTTTCCATAGCCTAAAATCAGATGACAATTTGCTGATTATCAGTTTTAGACTGATCCTTCCTCTTTGTGTCACTCATATTCACTCTTCTACAACCTATCAGGTCACATCTCATATATATTCAGATTTTTGTCCATACATCTGAATATGTTTGTTACATTTGTACATTCACTCATCCATCTATTTCTGTTCACATAGAGTGGTTGAGAGTTTTGCTCGCACATTGTAAATTGACATTTGAATATATGATAGTGTGAGTAAGTTGTGGCTTATGTAACACTTTACACATGTTGTCTAATCTTTCTCTATCTTTGTCTCATCATTTGTATGATTAAGTGTGGTATGTTCATGTTTTGTTAATATTGGAAGATTGCTGGAATTTATGTTGTAGATCTTGGACCTATGGAACTTGGACCTATGATATTATTTATGGGCCTACTAAATTTCCAACATTTTGTATCAAAGCTTTAGGGCTTTGGTATCAGAGCATTCAGGCTCTCAGATTCATAGGTTTCCAGAATTCCAGGTTTACGATATATGATTTAAGAGCATCTTTTAACATTTGACATTTGACATACACACTTAATCCAGATGAGTAGAGATTTGAGAATTAGAAAATTCTGTTACATGTTTATTCATCAGTGTGGAGTATGAAGTTGATGATCTGTTAGCAGCTGAATACTTTTGGAAGAGTATGAAAATACTTTATAGAAAGTATTGTTTGAAGACCAAGACTTGATGAAGAGAAGACTACTTCAAATTCAAGGAAGAACAATGGTTTGGAGAAAATGAAGGAATCAGATCAACATCAAATCACAGGTATCAGTTTCTACTATCAGATTATCATTTGCACGTCATACATCAGAAAAGCAGTTATGAAGATTTCAAGGAGTGCTTTTATACACTTTCATTATTTGAAAGTTAAAGGCTACATCAAAACAGGTATCCAGAGGTTTTTCTAGAGAGTTTTGAGAGATCTCTTTCATGGCAAGAAAGCTCATCTAAGAAGACAAATGTGGAGAGCATCAGTTTTGTTTTCAACCAATCTTGTGTTGTAAGTTGGTTGGAAGTTTTTGCTCACATTTTGTATCTAGAGGGGTAACTCTAGAAAGGTAATTCATCATTCAGACAGAAGGTTGGTGAATTTAGTCATATCAGTCATTTGAAGCAGAATTTTGATTCAAGAGATATGAGGAGATGATAAAACATGATTCTATGTTCACTTCCATTTGTATACCATGTTTGTTTTGTCTCTTACTCTTAGCATTAGAGGAAGAGGAAGAGTTCATTTGAAGAAGTTAAGAGTGCTTGCTACTTCAAGATGAAGAGAACAAAAGGTATGGAAGAGAAGTTTGAAGATGTTGACATCATCATCAGGTGGAAAAAAGATGCAGAAGAAGAAAGTCCAACATTTCCAAAAGAAAAGTAAGACTTCCTTTTCTCATATATTTTCCATATACTTTTCCATATACTTTTCCATATACTTTTCCTATTTTATCCTCGACATCCAAAGACAAGTGTTGGCAGCAGTCAGGGAACCGAAGGAGCCACAAGACAAAGAGGGTCGGAACGAAGAGATAGCACAAGCAGACACAGTAGCCAAAGAAGATTTGGCAAGTAGGCCATCTAAATTTTTCAGACATCAAGGAGTGGAGCACACAAGAAGAAAGAGCAAGTAGGGAGCTCAAAGATGTGTACGACAAACCAACAGAGAAAATCCCTACACAAATAGTGATTTTAATCACTAAAAACCATTGTAAATACCATTTCGTATTTTTGTAGCTCCATTTTGTGCAAGCCAAGGAGTCCTTGAGCTTGAGGAGCCTTAGAAGTACCTACATATCAATTTTCGTATTTTTTAGACTCCGTTTAAGCCCTCAAATTGGCCCTGGAACCTAATTTTTAACTAGGCCGGACACTAGGTCTGGACAGGGCCAAAACCTAGTCAAAAACTATAAATAGAGCTAGAGAGCTCATTTTTGGGGTTAGATTGTAAATGAAATGAACTTGTAAGAGCTTCTTGAAAGTGATCTAAGAACTCCATTGCTTCTCACTCTTTGTTTTGCCGTGTGTGCGCGTGTGTGTGTATGTGTGTGCATGTTTGTGTGCTTCTCACCCACGCACTTGTGCCTCCACTTGCTCGAGGTCTTCATACCATCCTCACGTCTTCCCGGATTGACATTAAAGGAGGTGCTACTCATCACTGAGCTACACCAAATTTTGGCGCCGTTGCCGGGGATCGAGCTTTCAGGACGAGCGTGTGATGGTAAGACGTAGAGTTGAAGCGTTGGAGTTATAGGTATTTTCTTCACTTTTATCTATTTCCTTTTGTTTCCTTCATCACCATCATCATCATCACCATCTCCCACCTCCATCTCCATCATCGCAAAAATTTCAGTTTTTTGACTCTATTTCCTTCCTCCTTCCATTTCCCTCATTCCACTTGTGAGAGAGAGCGAGAGAGCGATATTGTGTGTGTAGTTTTTGCATGTTTCTTGAGCTGTCTTGCAGGTACATGCTGCATCATCTTCTTCAGCACTCCGCGCAGGTACGAAAATCGTGGTAACTGTCTCTGTGTCGCCGGTCTCTGTCAATTGCGACTGACAGAAAAAATGCTCCGTTTGCCAAACAAAGTGCAAAACCATGATCTACAGGCCTAGAGCTTCCCAAAACTGTGTTTAGATTTTTGAAATTCATCAGATTTCTGTCAATCGCGATCGCTCTGTCAATCGCGATCGACAAACCACGACGGACAGACCTGTCAATCGCGATCGACTAGTCAATCGCGACTGACAGCCCACGACGGCTCTGTCAATCGCGACCGACAGAGTCAACGACCGATTGACCACGACGGACAGATCATACGCGTGACACGTGTCAATCGCGATCGAGTCATCAATCGCGATCGACCCATCAATCGCGACTGACAGCCCACGACGGCTCTGTCAATCGCGATCAACACAGTCAACGATTGTTTGAGCACGACGGACAGACCCTCGCGACCGACCTGTCAATCGCGATCGACCCATCAATCGCGACTGACAGAGTCAACGACCCTTTGACCACGACTGATTGACTTTTCGAGCCACGTGTCAATCGCGATCGACACATCAATCGCGACTGATAGCCACGACGGACCTGTCAATCGCGATCGACACATCAATCACGACTGACCTGTCAATTGCGAGTGACAGAACTTGCGAACGCGTTAGAAGGGCAAATTTGGCCAATTTTCTAGGGTAAAGAATAGGGGGCTAATTTGGTCAATTTGTGGGACAAACACTCGGGGTTAGCATTGCATGTTGAGGCCGCAACCCAAGTAATTCAAGAATTTCTGCCTGCTTGATTAAACTGTTTTGAACCATGTTCTAATCCCTGAAGCCTGAACTGACATAACTTCCTCATACAAAATCCAATTGCTGTGATTCTTTGTTGGCATACAAAGCAACAGAGCAACAGAGGAGTCATGCACAATACGGCAACAAGGCATACAAAGCAACAGAGCAACAGAGGAGTCATGCACAATACGACAACAAGGCCAAATCATTTTTTTTCCCATGGATTATTTACAACTCAAGTGATTTTAATCACTACACAAACATTGTAAATCCCGTTTTTGGTAGAATAGACTCCATTTTGTGCAAGCCGAGGAGTCCTCGAGCTTGAGGAGTATTAGAACTAGCGACATATCAATTTTCATAATTTTTAGACTCTGTTTGAGCCCTCAAATAGACTCTAGAACCTAATTTTTAACTAGGCCGGACACTAGGTTTGGACAAGACCAAAGCTAGTTAGAAAACTATAAAAAGAGCTAGAGAGCTCATTTTTGGGTTAGATTGTTTGTGAATTGAGCTGATGTAAGAGACTTTTTGACTAATGCAAAGAACTCCATTGTTCCTCTCCTTGTTCTTGCCTTGTGTGCGCGTGTGTGTGTATGTGTGTGCATGCTTGTGTGCTTCTCTCTCACACACTTGTGCCTTCACTTGCTCATAGTCTTCATACTAGTCCTCACGTCTCCACGGATTGACAATTATGAGGTGAATCTTCTCACGTTGGTACTCACCATTGTGCTAGAGTGACACCAAATTTGGCGCCGTTGCTGGGGAGAGAGCTTCGAGGACGAGCGTGTGATGGTAAGACATCGAGTTGAGACATTGGAGTTATAGGTAATATCCTTCCTGCTCTTTATTTTTCTTCATTTTTTCCTTACTTTCGCATCACCATCATCACCATCATCATCCCCACCATCTCCCACCTCCATCTCCATCTCCACAAAAAATTTCAGTTTTTTGGTCATTACACTCCCCACCTCATTTCCCACATTTCATTGTGAGAGAGAGCGAGAGAGAGCTTGCATGCTATCTGTTTTTGGTGTGTTTTTGAGCTTTTATTGCAGGAACTAGCTGTACCACCTTCTCCAGCAGTGTGTGCAGGTACGACAGACTCTGCACAGGTCCCGGGACGACGACCTCTGTCTGTCGCGACAGACAGAAAAACTTAAAATTTTGTGAATGCGTGTTTGGCACGGTAACCTACACCATTAGAGCACTCCAAATCACTAGAAGTTTCTCAAAAATTTGCGTTTTTCTCAGTCTATCGCGACAGACACCGTCTATCGCGACAGACACCGTCTATCGCGACAGACACCGTCTATCGCGACAGACCAAATCACGACAGACGACAGACAGCGTCTATCGCGACAGACACAGTCTATCGCGACAGACAGAGACCCACGATAGACCCCGTCTATCGCGACAGACCCCGTCTATCGCGACAGACCAAATCACGACAGACGACAGACAGCGTCTATCGCGACAGACACAGTCTATCGCGACAGACAGAGACCCACGATAGACCCCGTCTATCGCGACAGACACCGTCTATCGCGACAGACCAAATCACGACAGACGACAGACAGCGTCTATCGCGACAGACACAGTCTATCGCGACAGACAGAGACCCACGATAGACCCCGTCTATCGCGACAGACCCCGTCTATCGCGACAGACACCGTCTATCGCGACAGACCAAAATTCCACGATAGACACCGTCTATCGCGACAGACAGAAATCCACGATAGACATTGTCTATCGCGACAGACACCGTCTATCGCGACAGACCAAAAATCGACGACAGACACTGTCTATCGCGACAGACACCGTCTATCGCGACAGACCAAAATTCCACGATAGACACCGTCTATCGCGACAGACAGAAATCCACGATAGACACTGTCTATCGCGACAGACACCGTCTATCGCGACAGATAGACATTTTCGGCAAAAATTAAGGGGTAAATTTTTGGAAATTTAGGCTAAATTTTGGGCATATTTGCACTCTCAAATAGTCATACACTTACAAAGGCCTTAGAAAAACGCATTAAAACCCCTGAAAGGTTCTGTTTGTCTAGTTAACCCCCTAAACCCTGAACGGTCATAACTTTTTCATACGAAATCCATTTTTTGAGCTCTAGGGCTTGTCGGAAATGCGTTGATTTTCAGATAGGATATTTGGAAGTTGACACACTGAGGGGTAGGAACACCAAGGGAGCTCTAGAGGAAATTTCTAGCAATACAAAAGGGGGAACAAGGGTCATTAAAAAAGTGTCAGAAATAAATTATCTGTCAATTGAAAGGTCAACTTGGAGCTAATCTTGGGATTGATGCAGGTCTATTGAGAAGCAATTGAGAGCGTCCAAGCAAGGGTTTTGCGCAAGCTTGAGAATCAACTTCTCGAGCACTAAAGAGCAAGGTTCAGCAAGAAAGGTCGGAATCCTCTCATCTCCTCTTCGTCAATTCCTAGCTTAGGCTAAGAACGATTAGAAGTAGGAGTAAGTCAGGGCGACGTTAGGCAACTATCAAGTTGAAGCATACCTAAACTTTCAAGCTCAAGCTAAGGGCATAATCCTTGTACTGTCGAGAATTTTAAAGGGAAAGAACTTAACGTGGAACGATCAACTGTAAGTGCGAAACAACATTCAAATATTCCTGACAACGTGATATCGGACAAGACCTTAAACACGATAAAATAACTAAAAAGAACCAAGCGACTAATATAAAGTAACCGGCAACGAGGATATACTCTGGGCAAAGAACTGTGCTACTTAGATAGGCATATGAACCTTAGATCAGGACGACATCTAGTAAGGGAGAGACAAAGCCTCAGATCTTCAGAGGCCAGTGTTAACCACACTGCTAGGTCTTGGGCTCAGCAGTTGAGCCACCACTCGTACTACCCTAGCTCTGAGACCAGTGAGACAGAGATGTCTCAAGGCATGGACAGACCTACAGGAAGTTCAGGAGTGCCGTACTTGCACAGGGTAGAAGGCCCTTACAAAACACAGTTGGAATACCTTAGGACCAACCGATTAGGTGCTAGCATCTATGAGGACGGCCTAGGAAGATCTGTGGTACAGATTAAGAATCCTGATCAATCCATTGGACTAGAGCACCCAGCTGTCAAGTTTGAAAACGGAGCATACTTGGACAAAGAAGGAACCATATACGTAGTCACCAGTCATCCAGATAGGACGGACGAATTTGGAAATGTGATCCCAGAAGCAGACTTAGGTGACTTGGAACAAGGAAACATGGGAGTAGAACCCAGAACACCCCGAGGCAAATCTGTTCTCACTAGGATTATCACACCTGAGTGGGTTCCCCAAGACAACAAGAGCATAGAGTTGCTCCTCAATCGAGAAACTGACGAAGCCTTCTGGAGGTATAAATCTAATCAGCCAATTGATAGAGAAACTATCATGATCTATGAGTTTAAGGATCCGGATAGCCCAGGTAGAGTGACCTACTTAGATCACACTTCGGAAAGGATCTTTGTGGTGACAGAAAATGATAGGCATGCTTACACTTGGAAGGGTGAATTCATTTTCCCTCAACCAAGATCGAATGTATCCTATGGTCACCCTGGAGCTGGAACATCCCAAGCTCATGGAATGCAAAGAGACAGAAGTAGAGATAGACCAGAAGTAAGCTTTGCCAATCCAGTGGGCAGGGAAAGAACGAGGACGGAGACGAATAGGGCAGAACCTGAGGTGCTTAGAGCTCACAGGAACCAAAGAAATGTGGATGGATTCCCTCTGCCGAGACCTAGAGAGCACGCAAGAACTCTGAGACCGACTCAGCTAGTTAAGTCCATGAAGAATTACTTTGATGGCACAGGAGATCCCTATGATCATGTGGCGGAGTTCAAGCAAGTCTTGAGAGCTGAACAAGTGGAGGATCTATTAACGCAGTACAATGCCTTCGGTCTAACCCTTAGGAACACAGCACTGACATGGTTTCAGCCATTGGATGAGCGCCAGTTCAGGAGCATAGACCAACTCCTAGAAGCATTTATTATTGAATTCTCCAAGAGTGGCATAAGACACAATACCTCCTCACTGATTCACAGCTTCAAGCAAACCCCTCAAGAGACTGTGAGACTTGCAGGAAGAAGATTTAGGCAATACCTTGAAAGATGTCCTGTTTCGGAGCTACCCACATCTGCCAAACAAGTAGCCTTATTCCTTGATGGATTGCTGAGTACGAAATTGAGGTCCTATGTGTATCTGAAAGACCCTAGGACTATAGAAGAGTGTGTACGCATGTGCATTGACATTGAAGATAACCTAGGGGAAGAACTAGAGCTTTCCAAAATCTACAAAGATTCAGATAGTGCATCTAGTCACTCTTCCACGCAATCCACATCAATTGAGGAACTCGCAAAGAAAGTAGCTCAGATATTAGGGGTAACTAGTAAACAAATCCCAAGGTTTGCCCCTGTGAAAAGGTGCTACACTTGTGGTGGTGACCACAAGGCGAATGTCTGCCCCATTATGGCTCAGCCCCAAGTAAATCCTAGTAGCCAGTACTGCACCATAGAACGGAGATACACCAATCACACCGCACAAGATTGCCCATACAACAAGCAGGCAGTTAGGCAACCCCACCCTCAGCCATACCCTCAGCAGGGAAGATACCAGAACCCGTACCCTCCACAACCATATTGCAGACCACAACAAAATTTCCAACCACAATATCAAAACCAACAAAGGCCTCAGCCTGTGCTAGCACAACAACCCCCAGCCCCAGCTAATGTGATTCCGGTAAAGTATACTGCTGCAGAAGAGAACCTGAATAGAGCTATAGTCCCTGTAACATCCTTGCTTTCTGAAAGTGACCCGAGTGACCATAGCTTTGATTCTACACATGTTGATAGCCCCCAGGCCTACTACATGCAGTCTCCTGAGCATGGTGAGTCCTATTATAGTGAAGAGACAAATGAACCTAGTTGGGAGTCAGATTACACGAACGTCATGTATGCAAACCCCAACCCTAGGCCTCAACCTAGGCAAGTAAGACCTCCATTCCCAAGAGGACCGTGCTACAGATGCCAAGGAGATCACCTCATTCGTGATTGCCCCTTACCTCCACTTACACAAAACCAGTCAGTGACGATCCAAGGCTTCTGCCAAGATTGTGGAAAAGAGCATCTCTTACGAGATTGCCCAAAGAACCCCAATAATATGCCAAAAATCACGCCTATCAATGTTATTGAGTTAGTGGTAGGTTCCAGCGGAAGTGTTACTTCCACTGCACCCGTACATGTAGTCACGAGAGCTCAAGCAGTGCAGCAAAACCAAGGGGTAGGCAAGGAAAAGAGCCCAGACGCTAGCGATACTGAGAGCCAAAATAAAAAGAGAACAAGAGCTTGGAGAGATAGCCGCGAACGCATGATAAGGCAATGGGCAAGGAAGATGAGTGAACTTGAGGAAATTCTACGAGAAACCAAGGCTAAAATCATAGAGATCACATCTCAACCGCACTCTCACACATTCCCACCACTACCATCCCCATCACCCTCCATCCCTCCACCCTCTAAGACACCCCAGGTAACCCACCCACCACCCCAAACAGGATCAGTATTAGCTGATCCCACTCCTGAAGACATAGACATGATGCTTAAGGCATATCAGGCCAGAATCCAAGAAGGGCCAAACGTCACGGATCATGACAAGTGCTATCCCAGAGCTGACCTAGAGATAGAAAGAACCAAGCTGTGCGCGAAAATGGTCGCATTGGCTCAGACTATGTTTGAAGCCAGTCGCCTTTTCAATTACTCGGGCTCAGCCAAGACGCAATTACACTTGGATGGATTCCTAGAGAAGTTAGAGGGAATAATTGCAAGATCTGCCAAGGAAGAAAAAAATCAAGAAAAAGATAAAGCAAGCAAAAACATGAACCATCCCCCATCGGAAGTTTATGTGGCCAATTCCACTAAACCAGACAACTTCCCCTCCTTAGAAAGAATAGAGAGGCTAATTGCACAATCAGAAAAGGAACCTGCCCCTCAAAGAAAGGAAAGGGCAAGAGAACGGATAAGCAAGCCTCTTCAGGAAGCCCATGTGCCTCCTCAAGAAGCTTATCTTCCCCCCCAAAAGGCACATGAGCCTCCCTCGAAAGCTTGCGTACCTCCACAGGTTGCCTACATTCCTTCTCAGGGAGCGTATGAGCCTGTTCGGAAAAGTAATAGAATAAGTAACCCTCCCCAGGAAGCTTGTGCTCCAGCCATCTATGAGAACGAGGAGAGAGCCAACGATAGAGTAAGCCCTCCTTCCCAGGTTGCTTATGCGCCTAATTCTACGGAGCCAGACACTTCTTCTTCTATGAATCGGTTTGCACCAGACTTCCTACGAGAGATTCAAGAAGACAAATGGGATAACGAAAGTGAAGTCGCCCCTCCCTTTGAACTTGTGGATGATGCACTCGACCAATTCCCACAAGACATCCCATCTATTTACGGGGAACATGAGAGTACTCAGTCTCACGAAAGACTGGACTTTGAGTCTAATTCCATACAAGAGCTACCCCATTTCACAGGCCCCTGGGAAGCCAAGTCCACTTGTATGAGAACCCCCACAGTCATGGTAAGAAACGAAGATTCAGTCATACCTAGGAACACAGAGGTAGTGAAAAATACTAAAGTGCAGTGCAATCTCAAGTTAGAAGAGCTACTCAAGGTTAGACCTGAATTATGGAAACATGTAGCCAAACAAGTACCAGAGATAGCAAAACCTCGTTCCCAGGTAGGATCACATAGGACAGTGCCAGAAATACCCTTTGGATAAGATAGGAGACATGTGTGAAGGTGAAGAAGGGAACACCTATCTTCCCATTACCTACCAGGGGCACACCACCAAGGCAATTTTGGACTCAGGTGCAGGAGTTGCAATTGCCACCACTTCCCTATGGAAGCATTGGGGCAAGCCAGCACTCAGACCCACAAGGATGAAATTGCAAATGGCCGACGGTCACATAGAGAGACCCCTAGGATTATTAGAAGGAATAACTCTCACCACCTGTGGTGTTGAATTTGAGCATACCTTTGCTATATGTGACTTCAGCAAAAATCATGCCTATGAGATGATTTTGGGAAGACCTTTTATGCGACAATTGCAAGTGGTACAGGATTGGGGAACCAATTCTTTGTACCTGCAACACTTGGGTGTTACGACCAAAGTGAATCTCAAAGATTACTCCCATAGAGATGTTCCTCCTATTCAATGGAATCCCATCCATAGAGCCAAAGATGATACGGAATCTGTGCATTCCATAGGATCAGGATCCTCATGGATGCATGAAGACACCCACTTATGGATGTGCAAAGTAGCAGTAGAAGAGGAGAAAAGAGAAAAGGCCAGAGATATAGGTGCAAACGAAACACATAGACCCATTCAAGACCCAGCCTATGCACCTGTAGTATTTCCTGACGAAGAATTCGAACCCCACGGCTGGGCAGAAATCCTAGCAACAATGGATGTAGCCATCAATGAAGAACAATGGACACCCCACTGTGATGAGGATGGTTATGACATTTCAGTCTTCTCCATAGAGCCAATCATGGGAGAGGCAGTATTAGAAGAATGCGAACCTAACCCTGATGTATTTGAGGATGCGAGTGACTCCGATCTAGAGTCAATCATCATGGACCCACCTTTTGCATCTGATGAAGAATACTTCCATGAAGTAGAATTTCAACCCCAGAGGTACGGAGAGCTTACAAGTGATGTCAGACTAGCCACACATGTGACCCTGAAGGGAGAAGGAAAGAAAAGAAAGAAGAGAGAAGTCACACAAGAAGAGGAGGAATCTTTGTTTGAGGTCCCGGAAAATTTTAAGAAATATGAGATAGATGACAGAAGAGTCATGATCAGAATGCCTAAGCGAGAGGCACAATCAGGAGAGGCCTATGATAACAAAGAAACCACCAAGAAAATAGTTGTGGCCCTAGAGGAAGGAGAGGAGAGATGCACGTACATAGGCCATGACCTGACAGAAGAGGAAGAACAAGAGCTAATAGCCTTGCTAAGAGAATACAGAGATGTATTCGCTTGGAGTTACAAGGAATTGAAGGGTGTAGACCCTGACATATGTTCACACACTATCCCCATGACCTCAGATGCCAAACCCTCTAAGCAAAAGCCATATACGTATAACGATAATTATGCGGCTAAGATCAAAGAGGAGATAGATAGACTGGTTGAAGCTGGATTTATCTATGAAATTGAGCACACTGAATGGGTATCCCCCATTGTAGTGGTGCCCAAGAACAACGGCAAATTGCGGGTATGCATTAACTTGAAGAAGGTTAACGCAGCCACGATCAGAGATAACTACCCGCTTCCTATCACTGAGCATCTATTAGAAAGGGTGGCAGGCAAGGAAGTTTACAGCTTCCTAGATGGGTTCTCTGGCTACAATCAAGTGGCCATTGCACCAGAAGATCAACATAAAACGGCTTTTGCCACTGAATGGGGCATATTCGCCTTTCGGGTAATGCCATTTGGGCTTACCAATGCACCAGCAACCTTCCAGAGGCTGATGTGCCATGTATTTAAAGAGTTCCTGAGGAAGAATTTAGAAGTCTATGTTGATGATCTTTGTGCTCATTCCAATATTCGACAAACCCATATTCCTGAACTCAGACAAATCTTTGACAAATGCAGAGAATATCAAGTCTGCCTAAACCCAGAAAAATGTGTTTTTATGGTCAGGCAAGGCAAAATTCTAGGACACATAGTGTCAAAGAATGGCATATCTACGGATGAAGAGAAAGTAAGAGCTATAGCCGAATTACCTAGGCCAAAGAATGTCAAGGAAGTACAAGCTTTCATGGGGCATTGTGGTTATTACCGACGATTTATACACAGGTATGCCATCATTGCAAAGCCCCTGTACGGACTTCTGACAAACTTTGAGTGGACTGAGGAATGTGAGAATTCCTTCAATGAGCTTAAGCGGCGATTATGCTCAGCACCAATCTTAACCACACCGGATTGGAATAAGCCTTTCCATGTTCATGTGGATGCATCCAATTATGCCGTTGGATGTGTGCTTGCACAACCTACTGGTGAAGGTAATATGGATCTTCCAATTGCCTATGCTAGTAGACAATTGAATGCAGCTGAACGAAATTACACCACTACTGAGAGAGAAGGCTTAGGCATGGTATATGCAGTTAAGAAATTTAGACACTATTTGCTTGCAAATAAGTTTAAATTTTTTACTGACCACCAAGCATTGCTATACCTCGTAAACAAGCCATGCAATACATGAAGATTAGTAAGATGGTTTCTCTTACTAATGGAATATGATTTCGAGGTTGTGGTAAGGAAAGGGAGGACTCATTTGAGAGCTGATCATCTTTCGAGGCTCACATCTGGAGAAGCCCCACAAGGAGTATCTGATGACCTTCCTGATGCCTACTTGTTTAACCTGGAAGTGATACCGCAGTGGGCTAAGCCATTAGTGCCAGTATTGACATACGGACCTAACCATCCAGTTATAAACACGCAGGATAGGGAGGTAGTAAAAGCCCAAAAGTATCACATCATGGCTGGAAGTATGTACAAGTACACAGATCAAGGGATCTTGGCCTGTTGTGTGGAAGAGGATGAGTACGCAAAATGGTTGCAATTAGCACATGTAGGTGCATTAGAGCAACACTACTCAAAACAACAAACCCTACAGACACTAAGAAGACTCGGAGTGCATTGGCCAACTATGGAAGCTGATGTCCACAAGATGTGCAAGGAATGCCCAATCTGTTGCACTAAACCACCTGTGGAACATGCCACTCTTTATCAAGTGTCCATAGTGCCAGATTGGAGTGAACCTCTAGTATTCTTCTTAAGGACGAGAACATTCCCTCCAGACATGACTCTGGCTAGGCAAAGGAGTTTAGAACAAGAGGCCCAGGATTATTCACTCATTGGTGATAATCTATACAAGCGTGGTAAAGATGGTTACCTGAGACTATGTGTCCATGAGAGTGAGTATCTCAAGATCTTGGACACTGCTCACCAAGGTGTAGTAGGAGGACACTTTGGACCAGATTGGGTGATCAAGGCAATACTATTTGCGGGCTTCTGGTGGCCGACCCTTCACATGGATGCACATACCTATGTGAAACGCTGTGATGTCTGTCAGAGAACTCAATATCCTATACGTAAAGATGAGATGCCACTGAAACCTATGATGGGTGGACGTGCATTCTCTAAGTGGGGAATAGACTTTGTAGGCCCTATTAATCCCCCAGCTAAGGGTTCCCATGCGGAATATATTATTGTTGCCACAGACTATCTAACAAAGTGGGTAGAGGTAAAAGCCACAACGAAGAACGATGCTCAAACCACAGCTAAGTTTTTATTTGAGAATGTGTTCACTAGATACGGGCTACCTATAGAGCTAGTTAGTGACAGAGGCACTCACTTCTTGAATGAAGTTATTGAAAATCTGCTCCAAGAATTCTTGGTAGTACATAAGAAGTCTGCCCCCTATCACCCTCAAGCAAATGGCCAGGCTGAGAGCACCAACAAGATCTTATGCTATGTACTGACGAAATTAGTGAACAACAAACGCTCTGATTGAGACAAACAGCTACACCATGCTGTTTGGGCATACCGAGTTGCCTACAAAACGGTACTCCGAGCCACCCCTTTTCAAATGGTGTTTGGTCAAAATGCTGTGCTACCTTTAGACTTTTTGATACCTACATTGAAAGTGGCACAAGAGCATGAATGGACGGGTCATGAACTCTCTTCTAGACTTTTTGACCTTGAACGATTAGGAGAAACAAGACTGAGAGCAGCTGCAGGGATATATGCAGCTAAGAAACGACAGAAGGCATACTTTGATGCCCATGTGAAGGATAAGGGCTTGAAAGCGGGAGATCTAGTTTTAGTCTATACACTGAAACAACACGCAAGGAAGCTAGAAAAGAGAGGCTACGGACCTATGATCATCAATAGGATCTCCACGAGTGGAGCAGTACAATTAGCCACGTTAGAAGGTGATATTCTCCCAAACTATATTAGCGGTTGCAGAGTCAAGTTGTATCAGGAACCCCTCACGGAGGAAATGCTCGGCCGACTCAACACTGCTAAGAAACGCAAAGAGGAAGAAAAGCGAGTTCGAGAAGAAGCTCAAGCAGAAGCTTTAGAACGCATCAGAAGGATGAAGTTACGAAAGCAAGGTAGAGATCAGTCTAGAACGAATGACTATGCAGATCAAGTATATCCTATGGCCATGTGTGAAGTCGCAGGAACAAGCTCGCATAGGATAATTGATCGACGTCCTTTCATAACCCTAGATATAGGACAAGGAAAGAGTGCAAGGACCGTAAGAGCCTTGATTGACTCAGGTGCAGCCACTAGTGCTGTCAAATTGTCTTACTGTCAAGAGTTGCAGTTAACTGTCAATCCTGTGGAAGCGTATCTCATAGGATTGGGAGGCGTGGAAACCCCTTGCATGGGCGAGGTGGAACTTCCCCTCTATATTCATGATGAGGCTATAACACTTAAAGTACTAGTGTGTCAAGACGAGGATCTCACTGAACCTCTTGTCTTGGGTCAAGATTGGATCTATGACCAAGCAGTCAACTTAAACTTAAGAAGTGGACTTCTTCAGGTTTGGGTCAATCATAGTCGAATTACAGTAGAGTTAGATAATGGAGCACTCAAGGAATTAGGAAAGGCACAGACTCCTGGTCCTTCCAGGAATACACATGAAGATGACCATGTTGTTCTTGTCCAAAACTATGTGTTGCAGAGGAATGATATTCGCAGAAAAGGAGTCAGGGATGCAAAGGAACTCCCTTCTTTTCCAAAGGCCAGAAGGAGGCAACAACCAAAGGTGGATCAAAGGCAGAAGAAGCAGAGTACTACCTATGTCCGGGATCCAAAGTACCTGCACAGCAAAATGTCCCAGCAAGTGAAACAAGTGTGGGTGCGGAAAGGCGAACACCCGGTTGCACTCCAGCCAACCACACGGGCAAAGCCTCTTATTAGTAACCAACAACACGACACTAATAAGAAGTCTTTCGGAAATTCTTTTGCTAACGTGAAATCTATTTGGGTGCCCAAGAAGTCGATGAAGGCTAGCCCACAATCAAGACAAATTTGGGTGCCTAAGGCTTGCTTGCGGGCGCAAATAGCTACGCCGAAGCCACAACCTATACAGCGTAACCCATTCACTCGCACAACCGGCATCCACTCGTTTTCAACACTCACGAACACACCAAGGCCCATGAGCACGAACAGAATCATTTGTAAATGGGTCTCTAAAAGGCCTCATGTTCAAGCTGATACACCTATAATGTTCTCTAGCGTCTCTACGAAACCAAGAGAAAAACTCACCCACTACATTTGGCAGCTTAAGACCTGTAATAAACCCCCCGACCCCAAATTGTAAATTCACCCCCACTTACTAACTGCATTAGTCTCCTAGGAATACCCAAGCATTAACTACACACACTGTCTTCGTGCACTTACTAACCACTAACTCACCATCTACCTCATGTTAATGTTGTGACGGGGACAACAACGGATTTATTCTGTCCATTACGATGTTAACACATGATTCTATATTCTCACAGAATCAGAAGGCAAGAAGTAAAATGGCAGAAGCGACAGGTTCGGGCTCCCAAGTAGGGATACTTACTGCAGGAATTGATGTGGATAGTCTACCTGTGGATGTGCCACCAACTGAACGACCAGGGGAGCTGCAGCACCTTCAGCAAATTCCGGTGCCGGATCCACCCACAGGGATCACAGAAAGAGTCCATGCCAATTCTCATTGGTTCAATGGCATGCCAGGTCCATTAGGAGAGGCCAAGTATATATGGGAGTCTAAGTGCGAGTATGACAGATCATGGGTTCGATTCCAATTTTTCTCCAAGGAGTTCGAGACTTTACAGAACACCGAGGATCTCCAGACCATATGGCAACGAGCAGGGCTGGCAGAATACTTTGAAGCCCCACTACCTAAACCGGATCTCCTCCGATGTTACTATTTGGTCTCCACATTACAAGCTAATGAAGAAAAGGACAAACCCGGATCATTTGTTCTTCCCTCCTTGTTGGGCAACAACGAGTTGAAGAGGTTTGAACTTACTGTGGAGTTGGTAAGCGACGCTTTGAATATGCACGGCACGCATGTACCCTCTGAAAAGGATGCTCTTGTTCCCACTAACATGAAGGATAGGAAACTATTGAAGCTTAAAGACATGGCAGCACTCACACCAAACGTGTCCATCCCTCTCCGCATGTGCATGCAACATTTCACCTTTCCCGGCCAAGACCGCTTCACACAACCACACAAGAGAATCTGGTTCGCTCTCTACTTAGCGGAAGCAGGTGCGTTACCCATTAAGCTACCGGTATGGATTATAGATCAATTGTATGAAGCAAACAAACGGTCTTCTAGGAAATTAGTGGTGAACGGATGCTGTGCAATCACACGCATTATTTACCGGTGCCTAGCATACGATGTTCCCATTGAACGTGCCTTAACTTGGGCACAATTACAAATGTTTAAGAAACTCAAGACGTCCACACATCAATCCAAGCGCATGAGGGGTGCGATACCTTGTGTCCAGACAAGGGAAGCTCTGACTACTCCTGAGGTATCGCCACGAAGGGAGGCCACTGTACCTCCCTTTACCATTAGGATACCCAGGTCGGGATCTGAAACTACGACACAAGCTACCCCATCGGCTCCTCCTGTTCCACCTGAATTCGAATTTGCTGCCACTGGAGATGCTGAAGGAATGGACCCCCAGGACTTCAAAGCATTCCTACAAAGTACACAATTCTCTGATGTGGAGTTTTATTCAGAGGCAGAGGAACAGGGCACATCCTCACGAAGAAGAAGAAAGTCTACAGACGGTCGACATGTACATTGGAGTGACGCTCAGCAAGGTCAACAACAAGGACACCTAGAAGAAGAAGGAGCGTATGAAGAGGAGACCACTGAAGCCCCAGCCTATACAGCAGAACTCCGAAGGCTGTATCAGATTATGGAAAGAGTGCGATTGCAACAACTACTCACTGAACAGAGTAGCAGAGTACTCATGACTCAGTTGTTGGAAGAAGCAGGAGTTGACTCAGAGTATAGGGAAGGTCTCTTATTGATGGCAGAAACATATGGGGTAGTGGAAGCAGTGCGCACTGCCATCCGGAGGTCTCCAGTTCAATATGATCCACGAAGGTTCCAGACACGACCACGCTCAGGTAAGAATATCCAGATTCCCATTACAACTGTAGAAGAGCCAACTATTACATCTGAACCTATCAGGACAACCTCCCAAGCAACCGAAACGGCTAGCCAAGAGCAACCAGTCACCCATGAGGAGTCCACAGAACCACAACCACCCACACCCCCACCCTCGCCCCCTAGAGCAGAAACAGTGGAAATCACCTCGACCACTCAACCCACCGAACCAACCTTCATCTTCCGTACTCCCATCTCTAGTTCCACCCTATTCTCTACCACTGATAACCCAATCTTTGAAGCAACCCCCATCACTACACAATCCACCGAACCGCTCCTAGAGCCTGCCCTAGGGCAACCATCCCCCATGCCCTCAGCCATAGGTCATCCTGACCCTAGATCCACATTCATGGGTTTCCCTGCTACCACGCAACCCTTCGCGCCCTCCTCCAATTTACGACCTCAACCCCCGACCTCTCTCTCTCCATTTCTACAATCCCTCCATGACCTCCTTGCTAGAACTTTTCAACCAGGGTCTCAACCTTTTCCTTTCTTTTCAGCTCCCCACCCCACTTCGCATCTATTCACCACTTCCACACATACACCACCTACCATCCCAATGTATATGGCAGATCCCACACTCGCACCCACTCCTGAAGGTATGGACATTTCACCACCCACGGCACCTCCCCCCACGATTCCACCTCCTCCCATTCCCCCTCCCCCAATTTCACTCACACACACGACTTCAATAGACACACCATTCACTCTTCCCCATCCCCAATTCCCTTCCCATGCATCTCCCACTGTAAACACCACCCACTCATCTATAGGAAGTGCATTGGACACCATGCTTGCTTGTATATCAAACTTAAGAACAGATTACATTCAGCTCCAGCAACAGAATGAACGCCTGCACGAGCACTCAGAAACACTACAGCACCGCCTCGCGGCACTAGAAGAGGAAAATGCTCGCCTCCACACACAGTTCCAAACTCTCCAAGAAGCTCGTGGCATATTGGAGGTACAGTTACAGAACACAAATCAGGAAGCGATACAGGTGGTATAAGGTCACCTACGGACACAGCTGGAACGCAACTCAAAGCTTCAACGAAATATGGCTCTACTCAAACGCCATCTTGCGGCCGCTCAGGAAGAGAATCGACGTCTGCAAGTACAAAATCAAGAGAACCTGGAGGCAGCTATTGAGAGCACACCGGGGGCACCCATCAGCCCATCCAAGTTTCAAGCAGTGACCCCCGATAATATCAAGATCATATTGGAAGACTATGCCATGCTGCTTGAAGCACATGATAAGCTATCGGAGGAACTGGGACAATTGAAGCAGAAACACCAAAAAGGACCAACAGCAGCCTCTCCAACCACCCCCTCCGCGGCTTCACTTCTCACAGACGCAGAGGCCATAAAAGATCTCCAGAAACAGGTCACTGAATTGCAAACACGTCTACTACAATATGAGAGACCACCTTCCCCTCCAGAGGCTCCCACGGACGAAGAAGTTGTGCAAATTCCTGTGGAACAAACGTTTGATGAAGAATACGATCCACAACCATTCCCAGGAGGCCAACAAACAGAAGAAGCTCAGGACACATTCGAGGCACCACGACCCCCATGGCTACGTCAAGTGGAGGAAATCGGGAGTTCGCACGAAGAGCGCACAGTAGTGCAAAATCAGGCCATGAGGGTCATAGAGGAAACTATGCTACAATCGGCTTACTTCAAGAACCTGTCATCGAGACACCTGATCCTCTCATCTGAACTCCAATACAGGCCGTATTATATTATCTTGGCTGATTATAATGCAGAAATACAAAGAGTCACGGGTCAGATTCCTACCTTTGCGACCCAATTTCAACCCGAAGACCTCCCTCCAGAGGTGCAAAAAGGCAAAATTCGTCAACCCACCTGGCGGCAGAAACTTCTAGAGACATATCCAGAAATGCTACGCACATGGAACAACGCGCCTTTACACCTCCTATACAATCCATGCTACGGTCAAGTCCCACGCCGCAGGTCTTGGAAGGCATTCAATATCAAGGTACAGAACAACGCGCAATGCAAGGAATGGCTGAACTACCCGTACATTGCGCCACCACAGGGACCACCGTCGGTCGCATATATGATGGGAACCATTCGCCACTGGATGCCGCGCTTGAAGCCCATGCAAGATGTAGCAGCGCAATGATGCTTAAAATCTTAGATATGATGCAGGTAGTCCTGAAAACTTTTAGAAATACAGCCGCACCACAGGTACGTCTCCCGGGGTTCAGCAATGGAAATTATGACTTGGTGTATGACATGAGCACCACCCCCAGTATTCGTGTGGCTTACGCCTGGCATGCGCGCATCAAATACCTCCCTGCCTGTTACAAACAGACTTTTGAAGAAATGTTCAGATCAGGTTTCTGGGAGTATCACTCGGAGATTTTCGCACCGAAGCCAACACATCTGCTCCAACTTTTTGCTTGTGAACAAGCAATGTACTCTGAGTACTACACCACCCCGCAACCAGAGGCCCCTGGTGCAATAAATTGGGATGCATTGGAAGCTGATCTAGCAAGAGGCTTAAGGATAGGAGAACATGAACTGGCCACCAATGTCATCCAATACTATATCGACCACCCGAGAGAACAAAGGTCTGTCAGGGGCGACAGACGCTAGGAAGGGGGGCGTGTTGGCATACAAAGCAACAGAGCAACAGAGGAGTCATGCACAATACGGCAACAAGGCCAAATCATTTTTTTCCCATGGATTATTTACAACTCAAGTGATTTTAATCACTACACAAACATTGTAAATCCCGTTTTTGGTAGAATAGACTCCATTTTGTGCAAGCCGAGGAGTCCTCGAGCTTGAGGAGTATTAGAACTAGCGACATATCAATTTTCATAATTTTTAGACTCTGTTTGAGCCCTCACATAGACTCTAGAACCTAATTTTTAACTAGGCCGGACACTAGGTCTGGACAAGACCAAAGCTAGTTAGAAAACTATAAAAAGAGCTAGAGAGCTCATTTTTGGGTTAGATTGTTTGTGAATTGAGCTGATGTAAGAGACTTTTTGACTAATGCAAAGAACTCCATTGTTCCTCTCCTTGTTCTTGCCTTGTGTGCGCGTGTGTGTGTATGTGTGTGCATGCTTGTGTGCTTCTCTCTCACACACTTGTGCCTTCACTTGCTCATAGTCTTCATACTAGTCCTCACGTCTCCACGGATTGACAATTATGAGGTGAATCTTCTCACGTTGGTACTCACCATTGTGCTAGAGTGACATTCTTGTTTTGTCGGAAAGCTCGCGAGGAGTATTAAGATCAGGATTATTAGATAGGGTTTCTTGAAGTTAACCATCCCCCGGGGTAGGAAAGCTGAAGGGTCCTTGGGATTGTTTTCCATAAAAGCAAAGGGGATTTGGCCTGTGAATTACATCCATGAAAGCGGTCTAGTCTGTCATTTGAATTTAAGTCTGGAGCTAATCTTGGGACTGATGCAGGTCTATTAAGAAGCAATTGAGAGCGTCCAAGCAAGGGCTTTGTGCAAGCTTGAGAATCAACTTCTCGAGCACTAAAGAGCAAGGATCAGCAAGAAAGGTCGGAGTATTCTCAACTCCCCTTCGTCAATTCCTAGCTTAGGCTAAGAACGACTAGAGGTAGGAGTAAGTCAGGGCGACGAGAGGCAATTATCAAGTTGAAGACTACCTAAACTTTCAAGTGCAAGCTAAGAACATAATCTTTGTACTGTCGAGAACTTTAAAGGAAAAGAACTTAACGTGGAACGGTCAACTTTAAGTGCGGAACTACACTCAAATATACCTTACGACGTGATATCAGACAAGAATTTTAACACGGGAATCAACTAAAAAGAATCAAGTGACTGATACAAAAGAACTCAGCAACGAGGTTGTACTTGGGCAAAATTGGGCTATTCAATTAGGCTTATGAACCTTAGATCAGGGCGACATCTAGGGAGAGATAGACAAAGTCTTAGGTCTTCAGAGGCTAGTGTCAACCACACTGCTAGGTCTTGGGCCCAGCAGTTGAGCCACCACTCATACTACCCTAGCTCTGAGACTAGTGAATCAGAGATGTCTCAAGGCATGGACCAACCTACGGGAAGTTCAGGAGTGCCATACTTGCACAGGGTAGAAGGCCCTTACAAAACGCAGTTGGAATACCTTAGGACCAACCGATTGGGTGCTAGCATCTATGAGGACGTCCTAGGAAGATCTGTGGTACAGATTAAGAATCTTGATCAATCCATTGGACTAGAGCGCCCAGTTGTCAACTTCGAAAACGGAGCGTACTTAGACAAGGAAGGGACAATATACGTGGTCACCAATCATCCAGATAGGACTGATGAATTTGGGAATGAGATCCCAGGAACGGACTTAGGTGACCTAGAGCAGGGAAACATGGGTGCAGAACCTAGGACCCCCCGAGGCAAATCTGTTCTCACTAGGATTATCACACCAGAATGGGTTCCCCAGGACAACAAGAGCATAGATTTGCTTCTGAACCGAGAAACGGACGAAGCCTTTTGGAGGTATAAATCTGATCGGCCAATCGATATAGGAACAATCATGATCTATGAGTTTAAGGATCCTGATAGCCCAGGCAGAGTGACCTACTTAGATCACGCTTCGGAGAGGATCTTTGTGGTGACAGAAAATGATAGGCATGCTTACACTTGGAAAGGTGCAATTATTTTCCCCCAACCAAGATCAAATGTGTCCTATGGTCACCCTGGAGCAGGAACACCCCAAGCTCATGGAACTCAAAGAGACAGAAGTAGAGATAGGCCAGAAGTAAGCTTTGCTAACCTAGGGGGTAGAGAAAGAACGAGGATGGAAACAAATAGAGTGGAGCCTGAGGTACATAGAGCCCCAAGAAATCAAAGGAATATGGAAGACTTCCCTCTACCACGACCTAGAGAACACACCAGGATTTTGAGACCAACTCAGTTAGTCAAGTCCATGAAAAATTAGTTCGATGGCACAGGAGACCCATACGATCATGTGACAGAGTTTAGGCAAGTCTTAAGAGCAGAACAAGTGGATGACCTATTCACCCAATATAATGCCTTTGGTCTAACCCTTAGGAACACAGCCCTTACGTGGTTCCAACCATTGAATGAGAGACAGTTCAGGTGCATAGACCAACTCCTAGAGGCTTTCATTATTGAATTCTCTAAGAGTGGCATTAGACATAATACCTCCTCATTGATTCAGAGTTTCAAGCAGACCCCTCAAGAGACTGTGAGACTTGCAGGAAGAAGATTTAGGCAATACTTGGAGAGATGCCCTGTCCCTGAGCTACCCACACCAGCTAAGCAAGTGGCTCTATTCTTGGACGGACTGCTAAGTACCAAATTAAGATCATATGTATACTTGAAGGACCCCAGGACCATAGAAGAGTGTGTACGCATGTGTATTGACATTGAGGATAACCTAGGGGAGGAGTTAGAGCTTTCCAAGATATACAAAGATTCAGATAGTGCCTCTAGCCTCTCTTCCACGCAATCCACATCAATTGACGAACTTGCAGAGAAGGTAGCTCAAAAACTAGGTGTCTCTAGCAAACAAATTCCGAGATTTGCCCCAGTTAAGCGGTGCTACACTTGTGGAGGCGACCATATGGCGAATGTCTGTCCCATTATGGCTCAACCCCAAGTTAATCCTAGTAGCCAATACTGCACCATAGAACAAAGGTACACCAATCACACCGCGCAAGATTGTCCCTACAATAAGCAAACCGTGAGACAGACGTACCCACAACCATACCCTCAACAAGGAAGATACCAGAATCAATATCCACCACAGCAGTATGCTAGGCCTCAACAAACCTACCAACCACAATATCAAGCCCAGCAAAGGCCTCAGCCTGTGTTAGCCCAACAACCTCCAGCTCCATCCAACGTGATCCCTGTAAAGTATGCCGCTGCAGAAGAAAACCTGAATAGAGCTATAGTCCCCGTAACACCATTGCTTTCAGAAAGTGATCCAAGTGACCATAGATTTGATTCTACACATGTCGATAGTCCCCATGCTTACGACATGCAATCTCCTGAACATGGTGAGTCCTACTATAGTGAAGAGCCAAATGAACCCAGTTGGGAACCGGAGTACACCAATGTAATGTATACAAACCCTAACTCAAGACCCTAACCTAGGCAGGTAAGACCTCCATTCCCAAGAGGACCATGCTACAGATGTCAGGGAGATCACCTTATTCGTGATTGTCCCTTACCTCCACCTATGCAACCCCAGTTAGTAACAATTCAAGGCTTTTGCCAAGAGTGTGGAAAGGAGCATCTCTTACGAGACTGCCCTAAGAATCCTAATAATATGCCAAAAATCACTCCTATTAATGTTATTGGGTTAGTGGTAGATTCCACAGGAAGTGTCACTTCCACTGCACCCGTACAGGTAGTCACTAGAGCTCAAGCAGTGCAGCAAACCAAGGGGTAAGCCAGGAAAAGAGCCCAGACGCTAGCGATACTGAGAGCCAAAATAAGAAGAGAACAAGAGCTTGGACAGATAGCCGTGAACGTATGAAAAGGCAATGGGCAAAGAAGATGAGTGAACTTGAGGAAATTCTACGAGAAACCAAGGCCAAAATCATAGAGATCACATCTCAACCGCACTCTCACACATTCCCACCGCTACCATCCCCATCACCCTCCATCCCTCCACCCTCTAATACACCCCACGTAACCCACCCACCACCCCAAGCAGGATCAGTATTAGCTGATCCCACTCCTGAAGACATAGACATTGTTGGAGAATTCCTCTCCTAATCGCAGCGGAAAGTGTAGAAGACCTTCTCAGGATGAAGACTCTTGCCAACAGCAGAACCTTCAAATAAAAACTGGTACCAACTGAAATATCCAATGAACTTGAAACTTTGGTCACTCAAACTAGACACCTAGAGCTTTCAAATGAGATATCAAACACTCAATTTGGAGTAGATTTGAGTTGTCAACTATTTGATTCAAAACAGACTACCTGTCCACTCAGTTAGGCTGAAAACTGGACTTCACTAAAACCTGAATAACTCAAAGAGCATAAAGAATTTCATAAAACTGTTCTAGATAGAGGAATTACTCAAGATAAGCTTTCCAACGAATGTTTAAACACTAAATTTGGATACATATGTTGAGAGATATGACTCTCACAAGTAGACTACCCAAAAAATGGGTGTGCGGCTGGACACAGCTGAAAACTGGACTTCACTAAAACTTGAATAACTCAGAGAGCATAAAGAATTTCATAAAACTGTTCTAGACAGAGGAAGTACTCAAGATAAGCTTTCCAACGAATGTTTAAACACTAAATTTGGATACATATGTTGAGAGATATGACTCTCACAAGTAGACTTCCCAAAAATGGGTGTGCGGCTGGACACACTCTATGAGAGTGAACTGAACGAAATGACTCAAACCAAATGAAGTAGATACAAGGGGGCTTCCACGCCTTCTTGCTCTCCCCTTGAGTGTCCTCCCTTGCTTCTTTTATAGCCAAGTGACCAAAAACTCTCATGATGAGTTTGAGAGCTCTTCTCCATCATTTCTCCACTACTTTGGACAGCCACTCCTCTTACAATTCAGATTTTGGATTTGATTCTCTTTTGAATGATTCTCTTTTGGCCTCCACTACTTGCTGAAGTAAATGCTTCTATTTTTCATTTTTGTATTTTCCTTCTACTTGAAGAAAATCCTTTTTGCAAAAATATATACGAGCTTACTTCTTTATTTTTAACAGACATGATGCTTAAAGCATATCAGGCCAGAATCCAAGAAGGGCCAAATGTCACGGATAATGACAAGTGCTACCCTAGAGCTGACCTAGAGATAGAAAGAACCAAGCTTTGCGCGAAAATGGTCGCATTGGCTCAGCCTATGTTTGAAGCCAATTGTCTTTTCAATTACTCGGGCTCAGCCAAGACGCAATTACACTTGGATGGACTTCTAGAGAAGTTAGAGGGCATAATTGCAAGATCTGCCAAGGAAGAAAAAAATCAAGAAAGAGATAAAGCAAGCAAAAACATGACCCATCCCCCATCGAAAGCTTATGTGCCCAATTCCACTGAACCAGACAACCCCCCCTCCCTAGAAAGAATAAAGAATCTAATTGCACAATCACAAAAGGAACCCGCCCCTCAACACCATGACAAGGCTAGTGAAAGAGCAGGTCTTCCTACCCAGAAAGCCTACGTGCCTAACTCTACGGAGCCAGACACCTCTTCTTCTATGAATCAATACACACCAGAATTCTTGCGAGAGATTCAAGAAGAGAAATGGGCTAAAGAGAGTGAAGTTCCTCCCCCCATTGAACTTGTGGATGACACACACGATCAATTCCCACAAGACCTTCCTTCCATTTATGGAGAGTAGGAGAGTGCCCAATCTCAAGAAAGATTAGACTTCGAGTCTAATTCTTTACAAGAACTACCCCATTTCACAGGCCCATGGGAAGCAAAGTCCACCTGTATGAGAGCACCTACAGTCATGATAAGAAACGAAGATTCAGTCATACCTCAGAACACAGAGGTAGTGAAGAACACCAAAGTAAAGTGCAATCTCACTTTGGAAGAGCTGCTTAAGGTTAGACCAGAAGTGTGGAAACATGTAGCCAATCAAGTGCCCGAGATAGCAAAACCTCGTTCCCAAGTAGGATCACATAGGACAGTGCCAGAGATACCCTTGGATAAGATAGGAGATATGTGTGAAGGTGAAGAAGGGAACACCTATCTTCCCATTACCTACCAGGAGTACACCACCAAGGCAATTTTGGACTCAGGTGCAGGAGTTGCAATTGCCACCACTTCCCTATGGAAGCGTTGGGGCAAGCCAGCACTCAGGCCAACGAGAATGAAATTGCAGATGGCCGATGGTCATATTGAGAGACCCTTAGGATTGCTAGAAGGAACAACTCTCACCACCTGTGGTGTCGAGTTTGAGCATACATTTGCTATATGTGACTTCAGCAAAAATCATGCCTATGAGATGATTTTGGGACGACCTTTTATGCGATAGTTGCAAGTGGTACAGGATTGGGGAACCAATTCTTTGTACCTACAGCACTTAGGTGTTACGACCAAAGTGAATCTCAAAGATTACTCTCATAGAGATGTTCCCCCTATCCAATGGAATCCCATCCATAGAGCCAAAGATGATACGGAATCTGTGCATTCCATAGGGTCAGGATCCTCATGGATGCATGAAGACACCCACTTATGGATGTGCAAAGTGGCACTAGAAGAGGAGAAAAGAGAAAAGGCCAGAGATATAGGTGCAAACGAAACACATAGACCCATTCAAGACCCAGCCTATGCACCTGTAGTATTTCTTGACGAAGAATTTGAACCCCGTGGCTGGGCAGAAATCCTAGCAACAATGGATGTAGCCATCAATGAAGAACAATGGACACCTCACTGTGATGAAGATGGCTATGACATTTCAGTCTTCTCCATAGAGCCAATCATGGGGGAGGCAGTGTTAGAAGAGTGTGAACCTAGCCCTGATGCATTTGAGGATGCAAATGACTCTGATTTAGAGTCAATCATTATGGATCCACCTTTTGCATCAGATGAAGAATATTTCTATGAAGTAGAATTTCAACCCCAGATGTATGGAGAGCTTCAAAAAGACGTAAGGCTAGCCACACATGTAACTCCTAAGGAAGAAGGAAAGAAAAGGAAGAAGAAAGAAGTCACACACGAAGAGGAGGAATCTTTGTTTGAGGTCCCAGAAAATTTTAAGAAGTATGAGATAGATGACAGGAGAGTCATGATCAGAATGCCTAAACAAGAGGCACAATTAGGAGAGGCCTATGATAACAAAGAAACCACAAAGAAAATTGTGGTAGCCATGGAAGAGGGAGAAGAGAGATGCACTTACATAGGACATGACCTGACGGAAGAAGAAGAGCAAGAATTGATAGCCTTGCTAAGAGAATACAGAGACGTGTTCGCTTGGAGTTACAAGGACTTGAAAGGTGTGGACCCTGACATATGCTCACACACCATCCCCATGACCTCAGATGCCAAACCCTCTAAGCAAAAGCCATATACATACAATGATAATTACGATGCCAAGATCAAAGAGGAGATAGATAGACTGGTTGAAGCTGGATTTATCTATGAAATTGAGCACACTGAATGGGTATCCCCCATCGTTGTGGTGCCCAAAAAGAATGTTAAATTACGTGTATGCATTAACTTGAAGAAGGTTAATGCAGCCACAATTCGAGATAACTATCCGCTTCCTATCACAGAGCATCTCTTAGAAAGAGTAGCAGGCAAGGAAGTGTACAGCTTCCTCGATGGATTTTCGGGCTACAATCAAGTAGCCATAGCTCCAGAAGATCATCATAAGACAGCTTTTGCCACAGAGTGGGGTATATTTGCCTTTCGTGTAATGCCATTTGGGCTTACCAATGCACCAGCTACCTTCCAAAGGCTGATGTGCCATGTATTTAAGGAGTTCCTGAGGAAGAATTTAGAAGTCTATGTTGATGATCTTTGTGCTCATTCCAACATTAGACAAACCCATATTCCTGAACTAAGACAAATCTTTGACAAATGTAGAGAATATCAAGTCTGCCTGAACCCAGAAAAGTGTGTTTTTATGGTCAGGCAAGGCAAGATTCTAGGACACATAGTGTCAAAGAATGGCATATCCGCTGATGAAGAGAAAGTGAGAACCATAGCAGAGCTACCTAGGCCAAGGAATGTCAAGGAAGTACAAGCTTTCATGGGACATTGTGGTTACTACCGCCGGTTCATTCACATGTATGCTGTCATTGCAAAGCCCATGTACGGACTTCTGACTAACTTTGAGTGGACTGAGGAATGTGAGAATTCCTTCGAGGAGCTTAAACGAAGATTATGTTCAACACCAATCTTGACCACACCAGATTGGAACAAGCCATTCCATGTTCACGTGGATGCATCCAATTATGCTATTGGATGTGTACTCGCACAACCTACGGGTGAAGGTAATATGGATCTTCCAATGGCCTATGCGAGTAGCCAATTGAATGCAGCTAAACGAAATTATACCACTACTGAGAGAGAAGGCTTAGGCATGGTATATGCAGTTAAGAAATTTAGACACTATTTGCTTGCAAACAAGTTTAAATTTTTTTACTGACCACCAAGCATTGTTATATCTCGTGAACAAGCCATGCAATACAGGAAGATTAGTAAGATGGTTTCTCTTACTAATGGAATATGATTTCGAGGTTGTGGTGAGAAAAGGGAGGACTCATTTGAGAGCAGATCATCTCTCTAGGCTCACATATGGAGAAGCCCCACAAGGAGTGTCAGATGACCTTCCTGATGCTTACTTGTTTAATTTGGAAGTGGTGCCGCAGTGGGCTAAGCCATTAGTGCCAGTATTGACGTACGGGCCTAACCACCCAGTCATAGCCACACAGGATAGAGAGGTAGTAAAAGCCCAAAAGTACCACATCATGGCTGGAAGTATGTACAAGCACACAGATCAAGGGATCTTGGCTTGTTGTGTAGAAGAGGACGAGTATGCGAAGTGGTTGCAATTAGCACATGTAGGTGCATTAGAGCAACACTACTCAAAGCGACGAACCCTACAGACACTACGGAGACTCGGAGTACATTGGCCGACTATGGAAGCTGATGTCCAAAAGTTGTGCAAGGAATGCCCAACCTGCTGCACTAAACCACCTGTGGAACATGCCACTCTTTATCAAGTGTCCATAGTGCCGGATTGGAGTGAACCACTAGTATCCTTTCTGAGGACGAAAACATTCCCTCCAGACATGACTCTGGCTAGGAAAAGGAGTTTAGAACAAGAAGCCCAGGATTACTCACTCATTGGTGATAATCTATACAAACATGGTAAAGACGGTTACCTGAGACTATGTGTCCATGAGAGTGAATATCTCAAGATCTTGGACACTGCTCACCAAGGTGTAGCAGGAGGACACTTTGGACCAGATCGGGTGATCAAGGCAATACTATTTGCGGGCTTCTGGTGGCCGACCCTTCACATGGATGCACATACTTATGTGAAACGGTGTGATGTGTGTCAGAGAACTCAATATCCTATACGTAAAGATGAGATGCCACTGAAACCTATGATGGGTGGACGTGCATTCTCTAAGTGGGGAATAGACTTCGTAGGTCCTATTAATCCCCCAGCTAAGGGTTCCCATGCAGAATATATCATTGTTGCGACAGACTATCTAACAAAGTGGGTGGAGGTAAAAGCCACAACGAAGAATGATGCTCAAACAACAGCTAAGTTTTTATTTGAGAATGTGTTCACTAGATACGGGCTACCTATAGAGCTAGTTAGTGACAGAGGCACTCACTTCTTGAATGAAGTTATTGAAAATCTGCTCCAAGAATTCTTGGTAGTACATAAGAAGTCTGCCCCCTATCACCCTCAAGCAAATGGCCAGGCTGAGAGCACCAACAAGATCTTATGCAATGTACTGACGAAATTAGTGACCAATAAACGCTCTGATTGGGACAAACAGCTACACCATGCTGTTTGGGCATACCGAGTCGCCTACAAAACGGTACTCCAAGCCACCCCCTTTCAGATGGTATTTGGCCAAAATGCAGTGCTACCATTGGACTTCTTAATACCTACACTGAAAGTAGCGCAAGAGCATGAATGGACGGGTCATGAACTCTCCTCTAGACTTTTTGACCTTGAACGATTAGGAGAAACAATACTGAGGGCGGCTGCAGGGATATATGCACCTAAGAAACGACAGAAGGCATATTTTGATGCCCATATTAAGGATAAAGGCTTGAAAACAGGAGATCTGGTACTAGTCTACACTTTGAAACAACATGCGAGGAAACTAGAGAAAAGAGGTTACAGACCCATGATAATTAATAGGATCTCAACGAGTGGAGCAGTACAGCTGGCCACATTAGAAGGTGACGTTCTCCCGAGCTACATTAGCGGATGCAGGGTCAAGTTGTATCAGGAACCTCTCACAGAGGAAATGCTAAGTCGACTCAATACTGCTAAGAAACGCAAAGAAGAAGAAAAGCGAATTCGAGAAGAAGCCCAAGCAGAAGCATTGGAACGCATCCGGAGAATGAAGTTGAGAAGACAGAATAGGGAGCAACCTAGGACGGATACCTATGCAGATCAAGGATATCGTGTGGCTATGTGTGAAGTTTCAGGTATCAGCTCTCATAGGATAATTGATCGGCATCCTTTTATAACCTTAGATATAGGACAAGGAAAAAGCGCAAGGACTGTAAGAGCCTTGATTGACTCAGGTGCAGCCACTAGTGCTGTTAAATTGTCTTACTGTCAAGAATTGAGATTAACTGTCAAGCCTATAGAAGCATATCTCATAGGATTGGGAGGTGTGGAAACACCTTGCATGGGCGAGGTGGACCTTCCCATCTCCATTCAAGACGAAGTGATGACAGTCAAAGTACTAGTGTGTCAAGATGAGGACCTCACTGAGCCTCTTGTCTTGGGTCAGGACTGGATCTATGATCATGCAGTCAACCTCAACCTAAGAAGTGGACTTCTTCAGGTATGGGTAGATCATAGCCGAATTACAGTTGAATTGGAAAAGGAGGCACTCAAGGAACTAGGTAAAGCACAAACTCCTGGTCCTTCTAGGGGCGCACCTGAAGTTGACAATGCTATTTTTGTCCAACACTGTATGATGCAGAAAGAGGCTTGTCTCAACAACGGAGCCAGGGAGAGGACGGAACTCCCTTCTTTTCCAAAGACCAGAAGGTTGCAACAACCAACGGCAGATCAAATACAGAAGAAGCAGAACACTACCGATACTGGATGCCAAAAAAGGGAGCAAAGCAGATTGTTTCATCCATGGAAACAAGTATGGAGGCGAAAAGGCAAATTCCCTGTTCAGACCAGGCCAACCCCACGCCCAAAACCTCTTATTAGTAATCAGCAACATGACACTAATAAGAAGTCCTTCATTAATTCTTCTGCAAAAGTGAAGTCTATTTGGGTACCCAAGAAGTCAATGAAGGCCAGCCCACAATCACGACAAATCTGGGTGCCTAAGGCTTGCTTGCGGGCTCAAATAGCTATACCACGGCCGCAACCGGTACAACATGTTTCACTCACTCGAACATCTGAGGCCTAGTCTTACACCTCACGCACGGACACATATTCTTCCATGAGCACTAGTAGAATCATTGGTAAATGGGTCCCTAAAAAGCCTCATCTTCAAGCAGATACCCCTATCAAACTCTTCAGAGTCTCCACAAAATCAAGATCAAAGCCCATCCACTGCCTTTGGCAACCTAATACTTTCGAAGCATGTCTCATCATAGATGGATCGGCACCAACGATGATCAATATGTGCCATATTGTGTGCTCCTTGCAGATTACAATGCAGAGATTCAACGCAGTTGTGGCAAACCTCCAACTTTTGCCACACAATTTGGGCCAGAGGATATCCCAGAAAGTGCAAAGAAAGGCTCCATTTATCAACCAACCTGGCGAATCCGTCTTCTTGAAACCTACCCGGAAATGGTTCGTACCTGGACTAACATGCCCCTTTTTATTAAATACAATCCTTGTTATGTTCCAGTATACCGCCGGCGCACTTGGCCAGAGTTTACCATTGCTGTCAAGAATGTCAAGGGTTGCGCGAAGTGGTTAAATTATGTTTATCTAGCACCGCCACAAGGCCCTCCCACTGTAAATTACATGATTTCTACCATCAGACACTGGAGCACTCGACTACGGAATACCCCCGATGTGATGGCACAAATGTGTATGAAAATCTTTGAACTAATGCTAATCACCTTCAGGACGTTCAAGAATATTAAAGACCCCCACTTCTCAGGTGTCAGATTTCTTACAGGAAATCAAGATCTAGTATACGGCATGAGCACAACCCCATCCATAGAGGTAATATATGCTTGGCACGCCAGAATAAAGTACCTCCCAAATTGTTTTAAACAGACATTCGAGGAGATGTTCATAACGGGATTTTGGGAATATCACTCAGAAATATTTGTACCCAGGCCCTCACATCTCCTCCACTTATTCGCTATGGAGAGAACCATCTATTCAGAACAACTACGGGTGCCACATCCGGATGTACCAGGACCAGTGAATTGGGATGCATTATTAACAGATCTAGCACGGGGGCTCAGATTAGAAGAACATCACCTCGCTTCTGATGTTGTCCAATATTACGTTCAACGAGCATCTAGACAAGGGTCTATCAGGGGCGACAGACGCGAGAGTGGGGGGGGGGGTGTTGGCAACAGTCAGGGAACCGAAGGAGCCACAAGACAAAGAGGGTCGGAACGAAGAGATAGCACAAGCAGACATAGTAGCCAAAGAAGATCTGGCAAGTAGGCCATCTAAATTTTTCAGACATCAAGGAGTGGAGCACACAAGAAGAAAGAGCAAGTAGGGAGCTCAAAGATGTGTACGACATACCAACAGAGAAAATCCCTACACAAATAGTGATTTTAATCACTAAAAACCATTGTAAATACCATTTCGTATTTTTGTAGCTCCATTTTGTGCAAGCCAAGGAGTCCTTGAGCTTGAGGAGCCTTAGAAGTACCTACATATCAATTTTCGTATTTTTTAGACTCCGTTTAAGCCCTCAAATTGGCCCTGGAACCTAATTTTTAACTAGGCCGGACACTAGGTCTGGACAGGGCCAAAACCTAGTCAAAAACTATAAATAGAGCTAGAGAGCTCATTTTTGGGGTTAGATTGTAAATGAAATGAACTTGTAAGAGCTTCTTGAAAGTGATCTAAGAACTCCATTGCTTCTCACTCTTTGTTTTTCCGTGTGTGCGCGTGTGTGTGTATGTGTGTGCATGTTTGTGTGCTTCTCACCCACGCACTTGTGCCTCCACTTGCTCGAGGTCTTCATACCATCCTCACATCTTCCCGGATTGACATTAAAGGAGGTGCTACTCATCACTGAGCTACAACAAGTCCACGAGAACATCTTGTGTGAAGATCGTTTAAAGAAGAAGCAATTTCTTGTTTTACATGATACTTGGTCATGATTTAGTAGTTTTGACAAAGAATTGCATTGAGAGAAAGAAAAGTAGCAGATTTTGAAGATAACTTGTATATTTTGTCAATTCAGAGCTACTTGGTACATGACAAGTTGTAGAGAAGTATATTTCTTCTTTATTTAACTCTTGAGGTAAAAGAGTATTTGTAGAAGATGTTGGAGACTTGGAGAGAGGTTTTATATTTGGAAAAGTTACCTCATATTTATTATTTTCAGAAAACTTCAGAAAATTCAGATTTTTTGATGTACCAGTCACATGGAGAATCTACTTTCTATGATTGTCTTGACTTTTGGATACATTGAGAACTCATTGTTATAGCACTTGGAAGCATCATTGTCCATGTCTTTACCACTCTCCTAAGCCACACCTAGACACATGTATTAATGTAATGAAAGATTAGATTTATGAAGGAAGACGTTCCAGATTTCATAAAGTCTGATATATTTGAAGAATTCTGGATACTAGTGTTAAATCATCCAGGGGGTGATGAAACATGAAGACTTATTTTCAGCCATATGTGAAAGAATGGAGATTCATACCTATAAAGGTATTCCTATATTTCCTTTGTCAGTTTCTCTTTATGTTCTAGCTTTGAAAGAAGAAGGAAGAAGGAGAATGATTGGAGAAAGTTCCTATTAGATGTTCCTATTCAGGAGAAGGTTCAAGAATTCTATTGAAGAGAAGCTTGATATTTCAGAGAGGTATGTTTTAGAGGTGCACACATATATGTTTATACCAGATTCTGAAGGAAAGAGGTGAGAAGGATTTACAGATTGAACAAGGATGAAGACATGATGAAATCATAGTTTTTTTTATGAGACTCATGAGTCGAGTTGAGTTGAGTTGAGTTGAGTTGACTTGAGTATAGTCAGAGATGAAATAGCAGTGTTCATAATACACTAAATTGTGAGTTGTCAGTCACAAGTCATAGGATTCAGTTCTTGATTATGTTTAGTGTATTTACATGACACATCAAAAGTACGTTGAGAAAGCTTTTGTAAGGTAAATGCAAATATGTGGATCCTAGTGTATGTTTTCAGGTTTGAGAAGACAAGAGATAGCAGGTTCAGAGTGAGTTCATGCTATATATGTTGTCAAGTAGTGATTGATTGATATGTACACTATTGGATATCTAGATTGCATATTTTCTCAAGTATTATGGTTCATATTCAGCAAGTTCAGGTGTTTGAAGTTTGACGGAAAGTTAAATTCAGTTTTGAAGAAGAATTTTTGAAGAAAAGGTTTGAAGGTCAATTCGGGGAGTACAAGTCTGAAGTTTATGACAGTTTACAGATGAATGAAGTTACATATCCAGTTCAGTTTGTACCAGTATGACATTGCAGGGCGTATTGTTGGAAACAATGTCATATAGTACATTGTGTATGGCCATTGGTCCATCTTGCTCATAGTATACAGATTTAGTAGCTACAGGTTTAGTACTCTCTACAACCAAAAGCGCCTAGCACCTTGGATAGTGCAGCAGTCTTCCAAAATCCCCACCGGAGTTCGATTCCTAGATGGCACGACAACGTGAACGTGGAGTTTTTTTCTTGATGCTTTTGCTTTTACAACAACGATAGATCACGATTGATTTTTTTCGAATAGGATTAGCGATGACATTTGCAAACTTGTTTTTATTGTACTTTTCAAGGGATCACAACTACTATAAATTGAAGGCCAAGCTCATTAGTCATTCATCCTACACCAATTGGCAACGCCAGCTTTGGTCCCTCATTAGAGGTGGTGCTCTAGCACACATGGGGCAGCCATGGTGCACTCTAGGAGCATGTTGACGAGCAGCTATGGAGTACTTCTTGGAGAAGAGTGTGCTCACACTCTTGCTTATGGAGAAGACTTACCTATCAGCAACTTGGTGGTGTGGATCAGCCATCTACACATAAGATTTGCATCTTATGTTAAGAATTCAGGGTACATATTCTCTTTATGCACACAGGTACTACTTGAAGTATATGGAAGTGGCATCCATACCAGGAGGAGTTCTATTCAGCATAGGTACAAGAGAATCAGTACATGCATGCGTTATGCATATTTGGATGAGGTGTTCGAGAAGGTATGTTCATATGAGTTTGAGGATTTCTGACAACAAACTTGTGAGCATTATTTGCTACTTTTGTAAGTATGTGATCTTTCACACACATATCTCATTTAGGGTCTTCCATAGCCTAAAATCAGATGAAGATTTGCTGGTTATCAATTTTAGACTGATCCTTCCTCTTTGTATCACTCATATTCACCTTCTACAACCTATGAGGTCACACATCTCATACATATTCAGATTTCTGTCCATACATTTGAATATGTTTGTTACATTTGTACATTCATTCATCCATCTATTTCTGTTCACAGAGAGTGGTTGAGAGTTTTGCTCCCACATTGTAAATTGACATTTGAATATATGATAGTGTGAGTAAGTAGTGGCTTACGTAACACTTTACACATGTCGTCTAATCTTTCTCTATGTTTGTCTCATCATTTGTATGATTAAGTGTGGTATGTTCATGTTTTGTCAATATTAGAAGATTGCTAGAATTTATGTTGTAGATCTTGGACCTATGGAACTTGGACCTGTGATATTAGTTATGGGCCTACTAAATTTCCAACAGATGTTTAATTGGTTTTATCGCACCACATTCTCGAGAAAGTATTTTGTGGAACGACTTAGGGATTCACAATTGGCAAAACTTGTGAGAAGAATGCAACACAACATTGCCAGTAAGAAATGGAAGTCATCATTAGGACCTCTCCATCATGCTCAGTGGCATGCTAGGAGACTACGAGAAGGCTCAACTTGAAAGTAAAGTGAATTCATTATATACCATTATGTGGTAAATCCTATGATTATTGTAATCTTGGTTTCAATGTGTTATTATTTATATTATAATATTCTGTATGTTTTTAAACAAGTTTTTTCCATTCTAGTGTGAACAAACTATTAAAAAAAAATCTATAAATAGAGAGAACTCACTTCATTTCACACTTTTTTACAACTCAAGAGAATGGCATGCACCAATCAAACTGCAAGGAAAGATCGCATGTTCTTTCCTAGCGCTCATCTAGGGACGCAATTCCCACCATGGTTGCAACCCCCAAAAAGATCCCGAAGTGGTTCCCAGAGCACATCTATGCCTGTGTCACATGATGGCACACCATCTGGGAGCAATCCATCACGAGAACATGATGTGTCCAATAGACAAGAGTATTTCACTCCAAAATGATTAGAGTCAGATTCAGATGATAAGGCACCAACAAGGACACCCATCAAGGCAAGACCCAAACAAAAGATGATGAGAATGGTTGTATCAGAGAGTGATGAGGAGTCATCCCCGAATGACGAAAGCAGCAATCAACCACCATGGAATGATATGCATATTCCAATGAGCCATAGGGTGACACATGGAGGCAAGACACTTCCACAAGGACAAGGGCAAATACCACCAGAGGAGGAAAGGGAGCAAAGTCAACAACCACATCAACAACAAAATGTGGAAGATGAAGCTGGACCCTCACATCGTGTACATCGGAGAAAAAAATTATCAACCATGACGTAGACCTCAATGAGAGCCTAACATACCTCCCAACGCAAGAGCTCCACAAAGACAAAGAAGGCACTGTAGGGCTTTCACAAAGATACGACACTACCAAAAGTCCATTGAACTACTCATACCACGAAGAGCTTTTGCAAGGGTAGTAAAAGAAGAACTACAAAGCTACTCTGTAGGTCTACGAATACAGGGGATAGCACTTGAAGCACTTCAAGAGGCAGTTGAGGCCTACCTCATCTCCATGCTTGAGGACTCTAACCTATGTGCTATCCATGCCAAGAGAGTAACCATACAACCCAAGGACATTCAGCTAGCAAGAAGAATTGGAGGAAATAACCCATGACACGTGTATCTTGTACCCTTTGAGAGGCATACTTTGCGATGTAATACAATGATTGACAAAAAATTTTGTTTCTGCCTATATGTTCTTTGTTTATTTTTTTCTCTCTCTGGCGAACCTGCATGCATTTGCCTCTTTTTTTTTGACCCCCAGCCACAGAAATGAGGGATTCAGCCCTGTAAAATTTTTGTAGGGCTGAATCCTACGTTTCTGTGGCTGGGTTTTTTTTGCATTTTATGGCCTTATTTATGCACCCCATGTATAGATGAGATGTTAAGAATGTATAAAATAGAAGGTTAGTCACTCCAGGTACTCTTTGGCTTGCTAAATCTTCAGTGTATAGTTGATTCCACCCATAAGCAAGAGAAGTTGAATAATTTCATAGTATCCTACACTTTGGAGCCCTCATAAACACTAAAAAAGGCGAAAAAAGCCCAACCCACAGAAATGCGAGAATCAGCCCTGCAAAATATTTTCAGGGTTGATTCACGTGTTTCTGTGGCTAGGGCTTTTTTGGCCTATTTCATGCTTTTTTAGATACCACAGACCATAGGCAACACTTAGATGAAGAGAAAAACTTAAAATTACATAGAAGTTGTGGAGACAATGGTAGGTTCAATTTATGAAGCACATTCCATACAAAGGACAAGACAAAATAGGAAAAACAAAAGTTTGCATTATCCAAATATTTACATCATTTCTCAGCTGCCTTCAGTTTCTCAACAATTTTCTTTCTCCTTTGGAGAGATTGAGGAAGCTGGAAGGTCAGTATAGATCTGGATATTACATGGGGGTCTTGCATTCCCAAACCCATGGCAATACCTATTTGCACTAGTACTTTTCCTCTAAAGTTAAGTCCTAATGTAGTTACAACTAAGGATTTTCTAACCAAAATGACACAATTAGTGGCTTGGGTAATTGTACATAGAAACAAAATTTTGCTAAGGGCCTTCAAGCACCAAGTCATGAAGTGCCCATCCAGATTGTAGTCTTTATGTATGATCACAAAATCATCCTTTGTCAACTTTCCGATGTAGTTTGCCAAGGATGAACCACTTCCATGAGAAGCTCGATCCCCATTGGATCTTGCCTCAAACTTGTCCAACTCAATTGCTTCCTGTAAAGAAAGAAAATGAGAAATCAAGATCTAACTTTGCTAACTTAAATTATTCATTTATTTAATTTAATTACCACTCACATCATTAAGCTTGTCTTCTTCCTCCCCTCTTCCAGGGGCATCAAGATCAATGGTAGAGTGGGCCATGCCACTCTGCTCTACTACGGGGGATGTAGGAACTTTTTGCTTCATTATTCTCTCCCGCGGTGCGTTGAACTCCTCCTCCATATTGTAATTGTTGTCATCTTTTAAGATATCTGCACACACCATTGCTATGGTGTCTACCATAGAATCTCCAAGTGGGATGGCCTTCTTTTCAAGTATGTCAGATGTGTTGTCAAGCGGAACATCTGACATTGTGGAGAAAATACTCAGGCATTTGTCTAAATGTAGACCAAATGCCTTCTCAATATCATGAAGAAAAATAAATACCTCTCCATACACAACGATCATGGAGAGATATTCAATGTCCACCTCTCGTAATGTGGGCTTAGAGGGGTTGAAATTTGAAGGGGGGGCCTCCTCCATGCTTGATAGCTCACGTAGTTTGTCCTCAACACCACCAGGGAAGTCTCGATGGATTGTAATGCTCTCTTTTGCAAAATTTATGGCCTTTGGTTGAGGCTCATTCTTTTCCTTAATAAAGCCCCTATGAAAAGGTTGGGGAGATCGACGGGTTTAGGTTCATGCTCCTCATTGATGATAAAATATGTTATTGCAATGTAGGAAAGGTACTTTCTACCCATCCTCTTCTTTTCGTTAAGTTTCTTTACTTATGGCACAAAGTCATCTAACAAGTGCCCTGCATTTTCAACAATTTCCATGAAGCGCTTAAGGTGCTTCATGAAGGCTTCATTGCCTTTGTGTATGTAGAGTAAAAGGTCACATGGGACCCATTTACCCTCATAAGGTGGTATTTCTATGGAGTAACACAAGATGTAGTACTCAAGGAACTCCATGATTTCCTCGAGCACATCAGAGTTCAGTTGAATTGTTTTCTCTAGATCCGGGACTCTAGACAATAGGTCATACAAGTGTGTTTGACCTTTGAGCTTAGTTGATTCTAAGAACTCATTGAATAGGTCTCGAGGACGTTTGGGTTCAGGGTACTAGAGGTTGAGGTAGCCATTGCACATGATACTAGCTTGTGTGCGTGCTCTGTGAGTGCTTCTAACTCTTCTTGGTTGCAAAAGTGAGAAATGAGAGAATAAGTGTTGCTTTTATAGTAGTTTCAAAATTTTTAAGTGAGTGGGACCTATTTTAAAACTAAAACTAATACCTTAAAATAAAAGAATCATGCACATAACTCTCAAAAAAAAACTTTGGCTCATAAAAAAGATTGAATAGAATCATTAAGGAAAATAAGATACACCACATCTACACAATAGAAAAAATAAACTCTTAGAATTTTAAAATTATAATAAATTTCCATTGGAAAAATTAAAGATTTGGCAAATTGTACATCATATTGAGATCAAAAAATTTTATATGCTACATGTCTTGCATGTTAAATACATTGTCGCAAAGGAAGGATTATGACTGGAAAATAGGTTGTGTGTACACTCTAGTACTCAAATAGTTCTTGAGCTATGACACTGAAAGTTGAGTTCCATCTACACTCCATTTAGGAAGGACTTTAATTTTATCCTCCAACCTCTTACCAATCTACAGACAAATAGAAAACTTTAAAATAACATATTTGAATATAAAAGTTTGTATAAACAAAAGAAAAAATACCATGCGTTGTTTACCTTATGCCCTTGTATTTGGAACTTTGATTGATCCAAATCCTCAAATCCCATTATTACTAGATGCTCTCTCACGTTGGCAAGAGTCCAATGATGATTTACTGAAATAACTTCCATTTCGTTGTTGGGTAGATTTATCTTAATTTCAAATGAAATTAATAAATGGTCAGAACTTTGTAATGGTATCCATTCACCAGGTTTACACATCCAACGATCATAATAGAATCTAATCACAATGAAGTACGATGTTTCAAGTATCGAAATCCTATGCCCGTTGCACCAATTTTACAAAAGTATCTATCCCCTTTGGTGTATCCTTCTACAAGTCCCTAATTTTCACCTAGTAAACCCTCCACCTGCTCATATGTGATATCTTTTAACATGAACATTGTTGAAGTCTCTAGAATTGTGAATATCTAAAATAAATGTACAAAACAATGAATAGGAACACGCCAATGTAATCCTATAGATCTTGAAACTCTTGTAACTAATCACTCCTTAATCCAAAAGGCCCATGCATGGTTCATTTTTTTCCCTAATGAATTAGGGTTACACATATGATCATTATTGGGCTATTTTTAATCCATTGTGCTACCTTACCCTTAAGCTCTTGTTGGGCTCCCTGATATGCATCATTGATCTTCCTTTGTTTCCTTGGTTCCTTCTTTGTATCAGGGACTGATTTTCGAGGTTGGTTGGCCATCACTGTGTTTGGTCTTTGCATTGCCCTTACTGCCTTCTTTGCCAGCTCCTTTTCTTCTTCCATTGAGGTTGTCCTATCATTAGTTTCCCTATTCTTTGCTCTCCCAACTTCTTGGATCGCCTTTGCTTTCTCTGTTTCCTCTTTTTGCTACCACTGTGTGAAGTTGCATTCTCCATACTTGACATCTAGTTCGTCTCCGGTATGTGCCACCTTCTGATTTCTTTATTCCTTACCTCCTCCCTCCTTATGTCCACTGTTTCTGACCTAGTCCTAAATTCTAATGGAGAGAGTTCCTAGAGTTGCACTACCAAAGCAATTGGTGATCATTGTGGTGTGTCCCTAGTGGTTGTGTTGAGCCCATAAAAGTCAGGTTGGTCAAAGTCAATTATAGTCAAAGTCAAAAGGTAAAAGTCAACAGGTCAAAGTCAACAAGGTCAAGGTCAAAGTCAATAGGTGCAAAGTCAAAGTGCTAAAGTGCAGGTGTCAAAGTGCACAGGTAGTGCACAATTAATTGTCCACAAAGGGTAAATTGGAGAAAGTGGGTTGCAGGTTGCAGAGGTATTTTCTCTAATTTCCCTAAGGTTCAAAGTGTGTTTTAAAGTGTTTTGGAAGGTTCAGGTGAACCTCCTCTTATGTGCAAAAGTGAAGACTTAAAAGGAAATGTGAAGGTATGTGAAGCGGCAACGTACGCACAGGTGAAAGTATGGCCCCCCCATTAAAATTTTTGGTTTTAGTCTAAAGTCACTACAGGACAAAACAGTGAGTCATTGGCTGCCACTTGTGAAGACAATCTTGGGACATCAAAGTGAGCACCAAGATACCATTGCAGTTAGGAGCGTACGTGATCGACACACTCAAATCAAGGCAAGGACTATTCTTGGACCAATCTTAGAGTAAGCAAGAGAAGCATAGTCTAAGTGAAGCAAGAGAGAGAAGTGCAAGAGTCACCAGTGTGCGACGTAGAGAAGTGGAAGTGAAGGAGTGCATGGAGAGTGACTAAGGGATTGTGCAGAGAGTGCTAAGCTAGTCCCCCAAGTATCTCAAGGTCCCGTTGCAGTGTGCGCGTGCCGACAGAAGGTATTCATTCCTCCCCCTTAGTGGAAGCTTGGTGCAAGGTGTGCACAAGGTTAAGCTTGAAGCAGGTGGTCTGGTGCAGAGAAGGCCGGCGGCAAGAAACTTTGGGATATTTGGTATTTTGTAATTGAGCACTCTGTGGGATTGTGCACAGAGGTATTGGCTTGTATTGTGCTTCAAACATTGTAATTATCTTACTGTAATCAATCGACAGAAGCTTCCAAGGTGTATTTTCTCTTCTTGTCCCTTCTCTTTTCTCCTACAAACCCTCAAACTCCTTCATATCCAAGAATCCCCCAACATGTTGGCCATTCTACTACAATGCAAAAGGTGTTGTTTGCATTATTATAAGTCGTCACCTTCTTTGGGGAATCCGTAGTGTAATGGTGTCTTGATTCTGGACAATTGGAGCATTGTGGTGCATTCTTTGATAGAAGATAATGAGTCTATACATGGTTGTATGCTACATTCCAATGTTATGGGGGTAGCATAAAAGGTAAGATCTACTGGGATGTTTTCAAGAAATCTTGGAGCTATCATTGGTTGAGTCATTGGTACCATAGTGATGCTTGCCTGGTTAGTTGTCCCCACTACACAAGTGCTTGGGTTCTACTGCTCCCTTCAAGTAGTAGCAGTTCCTAGCTTCATGTCCCCATTTCCGATAGAATGGGAGGACTATTTTATTTGGGTACTTGGTTTATGGATGCCCTTACTGGTGGCATATGGTGCATGAGAGATAGGACGTTTTCTCTCATTCTCTCTATTCCTCTATTTCCCTTCGTAGCTTTGCCACCGTGTCTTCCTTTGTAGACTCTCGTTGCCCAAAGATATCAATCCACTACTCGAGGTGCAATGAAGTGTCATTGAAGTATACTCGAGCCTGTTTGGTTCTCATGCCACATGGTGATAAATTCTTCAATGGAGGTGCTTGGTGACGGTAGATCTCTAACTTTATGCCTCAATTGATGACACTATCAAGCTATGTGCCCATGATGCATGCCAAAAATTGCATAGCATTGAGGGGTCTAGTAGGGCAATGTTGTATGAGGAAAGAAGAGTGTGGTAATGCACTAAATGTGATCTCAGGCTACCTAGACCATTTTGTGTTTTTCAACCAAACACATGAATTATTTCATAGCATATTAGACAATACAGTTGAATTCATACAAAATTAGAAGGAAGTACCCAATAGAAGTACCCAACACAATAGGAACAACAAATGACGATGTGTAACCAGACCAAAATCTTATATTACTTAATGAAGAAGAAGTACAATCGCATGAATCTATGAAGTCTTTACACATTTTGATGTCAAGCAAAACCTTTCATTCAGAAACATACATATATAAAATTTCTACCCTTGCAAAACCCAACAAACTAGTAAGATAACACAAATGATGCAACACACTCTAATAAAGTAATACAGATGCTCATACCAAGCAGGATGTGATGTCGGAGATATCGACACCTCCCAAACCTTGGTGTCCCTTCCACCATTGGAAGAACCACGACAGACTCAGAAGGAAGGAAGAAGCTTTCTTTATCTCTAAGTCCAAGGTGTGGAAGTGGAAGCTTACTGAATCTCCCTTTGCTTGTTGTCTACTCGTTATCTCCGATCGGCCCTATTATGAGAATGACTACCTCACTAGTCCCCAACCTCCTATGGTTCCATGGACATGCTTGGTACCTTGCACATAGACCTTTGAGAGCATCCAACCCTAGCAAACTTCACCTCGAGGGTGTGACTCTAGCGACTGCCATCTTCTGTTTGATGTTGCTACTTGAGCTTCATCGACTATCATTCTTTTAGCATATGTGTCATATCAGCTCTAGTGATACTCACTCAACAATTACCCAGTGCCATCATGGTCGTTTTCCTCCTTGGCACCATTTTTAGATTCTCTAATCCTTAGACCCATCTACTATTCTAGTTCCCAACCTTGCCTCCTCCCATAAGCCTCTGCCCATCTATCCTTCAACTTTGTCTGCTTTATCTTGTGACTCTAATTCCTTGTTGCCTCCACCTCCATTCCTGCACCCTATGCCTTCGTGTCCCTACAACTTCTAAATCTACCTACGTTTGTTGTGTTTGTCTTGCATGGATGAGTCTATGTCTCCCTATATGCACCTCTCTCTATGTAACTTTTGTGATTCTTCCCCAACGTATATGTGTGTCTTGCACATATAGGTCTATGTCTATCTATATGCTCCTCTCTCTCTATATATATAATGTTCGTGAGTCTTTCCTCTCCTATATGTGTGTCTTGCACATATAAGTCTATGTTTATCTATATGCACCTCTCTCTTCGTAACTATTGTGAGTCTTCCCTCTCCTATATGTGTGTCACTTGAGTCTTCCAAAGGCCTTCTTTTATACTAGTAGTATCTGGCTTTGCCATAGTGTACCATGATGGCTTTGATTCCCCAATCTCTCTGTTTGTAGGAGTGAATTATTCTATGGTCTTGGATTTATGCCTCAAAATGGCATTATAGATGGTGACCATACGTTGGCGGCATGAATATCGACTGAGGTAAATGTCCCTCTCTTCAATGCTTTTGAATACTCACGAGCGCATAATGGTAATTTGGGCAGCCACTGGTCTAGCCAGGTCAGCAGTTGCTCCCAAAAACCATAGGCATGAATTTCCTAGTTGGTAGCTTTGAGAATCTATAGGCAAGATTGGTTCTAGATTCAAAAGGGAGAGTTCTTCACAGTTGATGCCCTTACTCACCTTAAGCTGGCTGGCTCTTGATTATCGAGTGATATGAATCTGAAAATAGCCTAAAGTGATTTGAAACGGATCTTTTTTGCACGAGATGATCAATTGAACATCCACCAGATGTAGACATCTGCTTGATGATACTTTATCTTGATCTCTTGGTTTCTCTGTACTAGCTCTGCATGCTTTGTCACCCTCTTTGCACCATTTTCTCTCTTTTTGCACACCTTCTTGCTCTATGCATGCACTGTTCAAGTGTCTCGCTCTCCTTAGTCTAGAGTATGCTCTTGCTCCTTAGTCTTACTTCTTAGTCTTACTCCTTAGTCCAAGACTGATGCACTTGGTTGTGTCACTTCCCCTTATGTACATCACTTCAACTACTTGTCTATCTTGGTGCTCCCTTTGATGTGTGAAGAACCTTCATGTAAAAGACCAATGAATCCCTAATTTTTCTTATAGTGACTTTATGGAAAACAAAAATTTTAATGGGGGGGCACATATAAATGCTTGCATACCGTCTTCACTTCTTATGTGTTTCAATTCTAACCTTTATTTCTCCAAAATCTGTGCATAAGGGAGGGTTCACCTAGACCTTCCATTACACTTCAAAAGCCTTGAAAACCCTTCAAAAAGACCTTTTTGATATGTGCATTTAATGTTTCTTGCAAAACAATTGTAAACAAACCATTTGTGCACTACCTCTACATCTGTGTTCTTGGTCACTTGTGCACCACATGTGCATCACTTGCAAAGTCACCACTTTGATCAATTTAACATAGTGGTTCCACTAATGTGGCAGGTGATGGCACTCACAAAGTGCCAACTCGTCTAAGGTAGCCACATATTTTAAATTATCATATTTAAATGTTACTTGGTATGAAGACCAATCTTGTCTTACTTTAGCCTTCCTTAACCATAGTTGTCCAAAGATGAATTTATAGTCTAAATTGGAATCAGGTAAGCTAAGGAGAAATAAATTCATATGAAATGTGGCTCCTTACAATGAGATAAGGATATCCTCTATTAATTAGATCGGGTGGACTTGGGACTGATCAACCATTCGAATAAAGAACTTCACTAGTTGAATTTGAGTGCATAGAGGTGGCGATGTTGACACCTAATCCTCCATCAATTACCATTTTTGAGATTCTCCTATTTTTGTGCCATATAGTAATCAAAGGAACAACATTATCAAAGTAGTCATGTCAGGTTTTAGCAAGACCGCTATAGTTGTTGTTTCTAGTTGGAGATGCTTTTGAGATATTTTATCAACTATAGGGATTGACTAAGTAATTCTCCCAATAGCAGGGTGATCGGTGCTTATGATAATATTTTGCAAGTAATAACTATGGCCGATTCTTTTCCTTCGATGGGCAATGTGGTATTCTGCTAGTTGACTTTGGTTGGTATATGTCTATTAGGAGAAGTGTGTTCTCTAATTGGCATACAACATGGAAAAATGGGTGCTTCTTTTTGACCCTCATTAGCCATCTTCACGGCCACTCTTTGTTGTTATCTGAAATTTGGATCAAAAGCCATGGGAGCTGGTTGCAATGCCTTAATAACCTTGTTTGCATTGCTATCAATTGTACTTCAATGGGAGGAATGATTA
>CM035408.1:211474510-211487010 GCA_020310875.1 Ceratopteris richardii
AAGCTTCTTGGAGGTAGCTCACATCAAGGGGGAGCTATTCTACTCAAATTTGCTCGAGCACAAGGTGTCCATCTAAGGAAAGCTTTGGATTGAGGTAACCTCAGAGCCTCATTTTCATTTTACACACATTGGAGCATTAGCCAAGGGCTAGGTCAAGTATCAAAGACTAGATATGGGAGACTTCAACACTCAAATTGAAAAGCTAGACAAAGGTAACTATCAACCATGGAGATTTAGGGTCTCCAACTATCTTATGGGCAAGGGCCTTTGGGGGTTGATTAGTGGAAGTGAACCAAGACCTAGGTTGGATGAGAATCCAACCAATGACCAGAGAAGGGCCTTTAGGGAATGGAATGAAAGAGACAAGAGGGTTATCTTTATTCTTTCTCAACACATTAGCAATAGCATGATCGGCCATATCCAAGACCTGGATTCAAGCATGAAGGTATGGGAGACACTTGAAAGGCTTTATTCAACAAGCACCAAAGCAAGGAAGATCCAACTCAAGAATGAGCTCAACAACCTTAGGAAGAGCTCAGGGAGTAGCATAAATGACTACATACTTAAGGTCAAGGAGTTATCAGATGCATTGGGATCCATTGGAAGCCACGTAGACGATGACGATCTTGTGGCTTATACTCTCAATGGTTTGAGAGATGATGAGAAGTGGAAACCCTTTACCACTTCAGTTTATGTAAGGGATAATCTTCCCGATTTTGAGCAATTGGTTGCTCTCATGGTCACCGAAGAAATGAACATAGGTGGAAGTTCAACTAAAAGCAAAGATGCACAAGTTTTCTATGCAGGTAATCAAAGGGGCAAAGGAAGACAAGGACAAGGAAGGGGCAAAGGAAGGTTTGGAGGAAGGCAAGGCCACTCAAGAAATCAAGGACATGACCAAGGCACCTCATCACAAAGAGGGAGAGGAAGATCAAGAGGAAGAGGAGGACGACATCAACAAAACAGGAATCAAGATGGCGAAGGATGTTACATATGTGGCAAGTTTGGCCACTATGCTAGAGATTGCTACCAAGGAGGAAACCAAAGGAACTATAATCAAGGTTCCTCATACAAAGGCCAAGGTAATTATGCTTCTACAAGTTCAGAAAATGACAATCTCTTGATGATGCACATGAATGGGAATTCAAGCAAAGTAGATAACACTTGGTATATTGATAGTGGATGTAGCAACCATATGAGTTGCAATGCTTCTTGGTTTACTAATCTACATGTTCCCAAAGGTAAAGGACATGTAGAACAGGTGATGATACAGCCCATGAGATCTCTCATGTTGGAGATGTAGCTTTGGATGACAAGGAGGAAGGAAGATGTCTCAAGGATGTCTTGCATGTACCTACCATCACAAAGAACTTGGTGTCCGTTGGGCAAATGGTTGAAAGAGGCTATCAAGTAAGGTTCAACAAAGGTGGATGCTTTGTGGAGAACCCTAAGCAAGGTTACAAGGTCATAGCAAGAGGAAAGAAGCAAGGGAGACTCTTCACTTTGGAGGTAAATTCTCATTCTATTCAACATGTCTACTTCACATATGGAAACAAGAGGATTTCGGAGTTGGACTTGTGGCACAAGAGGATAGGTCACATCAACATACAAAGAATGAAGGAAATGCAATTCAAGAGGCTGGTTGAAGGTCTTCCCAACTTCCAAGGACAAGGTATGAAGCATTTATGTGAATCTTGTCAACTAGGGAAGCAAGCGAGACTTCCATTCAAGAAGAGTGGCTACATAAGCCAACATCCATTGGAGTTGATACATACAGATGTGTGGGGGCCAACGAAAGAGCAATCCATTGGAGGTAACAAGTACTTTGTCACTTTTATAGATGATTGCACAAGGATGGTTTGGGTTTATTTCATCAAAAACAAATCAGATGTGTTTACATGTTTCAAAGCATTCAAGGCAATGGTAGAGAAGGAAACAGGTACATATATCAAGAAGCTAAGGTCCGATGGAGGGGGAGAATATTTCTCCAATGAGTTTTCTGATTTTTTAATGGATCAAGGCATCAAGAGGCAAGTAACATGCAGGTACACACCCCAACAAAATGGAGTAGCAGAGAGAAAGAACAGATACATTGCCGAGATCGCTAGAGCAATGCTTAATGAGATGAATGTACCTAACATGTTTTGGAGTGATGCAGCAAATACCGCCGTGTATCTAATGAATAGGGCTCCTACCTCAGGGATCCATGGCTTGACACCATATCAAGCCTATTATGGTAAGAAACCTGATCTTTCCCACTTGAAGATATTTGGATGTACTTGTTATGTACATGTGCCAAGTGAATTGAGGCACAAGCTACAACCAAAGGCAGAAAAGTGTGTGTTTCTAGGATATTCAAATGATCATAAAGGTTACAGGTGCTTCAACCCAAACACAAAGGACTTGAGGATATCAAGGGATGTAGCATTTGATGAGCTACTCCCTTGGTATAAGAAGTATGATTGTATGCAGGACTATGAAGAAGAAAAGCATGGACATGATGAAGAACAAATCGACCTAGAGCTAAGCGGCCCAAGGTGTTCCATCAATGAAGATAGTTCAAGCATGAACTCACCATGGAGGGGGAGATCTTCATCAAGCTATGAAGCACAATCAATCAACAAAGTCAAAGCAACATTGGTGGAGTTGGATGAAGAAGGTAATGAAGTTGAAGATGATGGACACATGATGGAGAAAGAAGCCACGTCAAAGAAAGAGATCAAGTTCCCAAGGCAAAGGAGGTTTATTCCTCCAAAAGGTGAAGAAAGGAAGTCTTCTAGAGTTAAGTATCCAACTCAAAGGTTTACTTATGATTCATACATGGCAACACATTATGCATATATGAACAAAGTAGTAGAAGATCATGAGCCCGATTGCTATGAAGATGCAAGAAGGTACACCGAATGGAAAGAGGCAATGCAAGAAGAGATCGACGCACTTGAGGAAAATCAAACATGGACTCTAGTGCCCAAGAAGGAGAACATGAAGGTAATAGGTAATAAGTGGGTGTATAAAGTAAAGAGGAATTCAGATGGATCTATTTCTAGGTTCAAAGCAAGATTGGTGGCCAAGGGTTTTGCACAAACCTATGGAGTGGACTTTGAAGAGACATTCAGCCCCGTGGCAAAGATGAGCACCATTAGGACACTCATTGCAATGGCTGCTAGCAAAGGATGGAAGCTCTTCCAATTGGATATCAAGAATGCCTTTCTCAATGGAGACTTGGAAGAAGAGGTATACATGGAGCAACCACTAGGTTTTGTTCATAAAGAGTTTCCACATCATGTTTGTAGGTTGAAGAAGGCACTTTATGGCCTAAAGCAAGCTCCAAGGGCTTGGAACCAAAGATTGGTGGACTATTTGATCAAATGTGGTTACAATCAATGCAAGGCGGATCCATCTCTCTTCATCAACAAAGACGAGAACTTGTGGTCTACATGTGTGTGTATGTAGATGATCTTATCATTACAGGTAATGATACAAAGGGCATTGAGGAGATCAAGGCAAAGCTTGGAAAGGAGTTTAGGATCTCTGATCTTGGAGATCTTAGGTATTTTCTTGGCATTGAAGTTGTATACAAAGAAGAAGGTATTATGGTCATACAAAGGAAGTATATTCTAGACCTACTTGAGAGGTTTGGGATGCTACATTGCAAGCCTATTTCAAATCCCATGGAAGTTAATGTAAAGCTAAGCTCCATTGATGGAGAGCCATTAGAGGATGTAACTTTGTATCGATCTATTGTAGGCTCTTTCAATTATGCCACAATAACCAGGCCCGACATAGCATATGGAGTTGGAGTGTTATCACAATTTATGCATAGTCCAAGGACTACACACTTGCAAGCTGCAAGAAGAATGTTGCGATATCTCAAAGCCACTATAAATGAAGGATTGTTCTACTCATTTGATGATGATATGCAGGTCAAAGCTTATTCCGATGCCGATTGGGCCGGTTCGAAGGAAGATAGAAGGAGTACAAGTGGTTACCTAGTCATGCTAGGTAGCAAGATCATCTCATGGATTTCAAAGAAGCAACCCACGGTGGCATTATCTTCCACCGAGGCTAAGTATAGAGCTTTAGCTCAAGTCACATGTGAGCTAATGTGGATTAAGAAGTTATTTATGGAGCTTAATTTGCAGGTTGACACATATCCAATTTTTTGTGACAACATGAGTAGCATTCATCTAGCATCAAATCCTGTCTATCATGCTAGAACCAAGCATATTGAAGTGCACTATCACTTCATAAGGGAAAAGGTGATATCCAAGGAAGTTTCAGTACATCATATTCGTACCAAGGACCAAGTTGCAGACATGTTTACAAAGGCTTTGGATGGGATGAAGATTTCAAAATTCAAGCAATGCATCAACATGAAGGAGCTTGGATGAGGATGAAGAATTGAAGCTTGAGGGGGAGTGTTAAAAGTCAAGCTTCAAGCTAAAAATTCGTGGGGAATCTTTTATGGAAATGTGGAGCAATCAAAGGAAGCCAAAAGCCACGAGATTCCATCAAGAAAAGTCACTCAACCACTCCCCAAGTCATCTCAACTAATTCCTCCAAGTTAGGAGGCTGATTTGGAAAGGTAGTTCCTAGATTTTAGGGGCACTCTTCTCACTATAAAAGGAGCATGTATCCCGACTTCTTTTGGGCCATCTTCTTGGAGTTTTAGCTCATGTAAAGTGAGCACTAAGTGCTGGAGTTGTGATAAGCAAGCCCCTTGCTTAAGCAACCCCCTTGCTTGCTTGTTTGTTTTCTTTTAGTAGGCATATCTATGTGTGTGCGCAGGCAGTGTTGCAACTCTCTACCCCTGAATTGTTAGCATTGCTTCTCCCTCATATGGTATCCATTTGATGTAATTCTTCTCTCATTTGATAGCTATAAGAGTCTATTTTATGCTTACCAATTCTCTGGAGCATTCTCTGAGTAAGCTGGGAGCAACATTCATTTTAGTGAACTTGTGTGATTGATATCTCTCTCTTTGTGTAGGCTCTGTTGGAAATATTTTGCTCTCTGTTGTAAGGGCTGGTTCTCCTTCTCTATGTATCCATTTGCTATGATTTTGGTGTCATTGGGTAGCTATTAAAGTGCTCTAAAGCTGACCCAAGTTTGAGATTCATTCTCTGTATAATCTCTGAATAACGTTTGCTGGAGTGAAGTGAGGTCTCTGCTTGACTAGCAGTTGTGAGCATTCAACTAGCTCATGTTGTAGACATTGTTTCTCTTTGTGTAAGCATCCATTTCAAGTGAAATTTGATTTGTTGGAAAGCCCTTGGTGTCTACTACAGGTCTACAAAAGCTCACTGGAGTTCTCTGCATAAGCTCTCAGTAAGAGCATTTTTGGTGTGCAGAGGTCAAAGAAGGATACCTGTGGAGGTCATTCGTGCTTCATCGTTGCTTAGGGGTTGAGATACTTCCCCCATCAACACATACACATACACATACACATACACATACACATACACATACACATACACATACACATACACATACACATACACATACACATACACATACACATACACATACACATACACATACACATACACATACACATACACATACACATACACATACACATACACATACACATACACATACACATACACATACACATACACATACACATACACATACACATACACATACACATACACATACACATACACAAACACAAACACATACACATGCACATACACATGCGCATGCACATACACATGCACATACACATGCACATGCACATGCACATACACATGCACATACACATGCACATACACATGCACATACACATACACATACACATACACATACAAACATACACATACACATACACATACACATACACATACACATACACATACACATACACATACACATACACATACACATACACATACACATACACATACACATACACATACACATACACGTACACATACACATACACATACACGTACACATACACATACACATACACATACACATACACATACACATACACATACACATACACATACACATACACATACACATACACATACACATACACATACACATACACATACACATACACATACACATACACATACACATACACATACACATATACATATACCTATACATGTACATATACATATACATATACATATACCTATACATATACATATACATATACAGATACATATACAGATACACATACACATACACATACACATACACATACACATACACATACAGATACACATACACATACACATACACATACACATACACATACACATACACGTACACGTACACATACACATACACATACACATACACATACACATACACATACACGTACACATACACATACACATACACATACACATACACATACACATACACATACACATACACATACACATACACATACACATACTCATACACATACACATACACATACACATACACATACACATGCACATACACATACACATGCACATACACATACACATGCACATACACATGCACATACACATGCACATGCACATACAAATGCACATACACATGCACATACACATACACATGCACATACACATGCACATACACATACACATACACATACACATACACATACACATACACATACACATACACATACACATACACATACACATACACATACACATACACATACACATACACATACACATACACATACACATACACATACACATACACATACACATACACATACACATACACATACACATACACATACACATACACATACACATACACATACACATACACATACACATACACATACACATACACATACACATACACATACACATACACATACACATACACATACACATACACATACACATACACATACACATACACATACACATACACATACACATACACATACACATACACATACACATACACATACACATACACATACACATGCCCATACACATACGCATGCCCATACACATGCGCATGCACATACACATGCCCATACACATGCACATGCACATGCACATACACATGCACATCCACATGAACATACACATGCACATATACATACACATACACATACACATACACATACACATCCACATACACATACACATACACATACACATACACATACACATACACATACACATACACATACACATACACATACACATACACATACACATACACATACACATACACATACACATACACATACACATACACATACACATACACATACACATACACATACACATACACATACACATACACATACACATACACATACACATACACATACACATACACATACACATACACATACACATACACATACACATACACATACACATACACATACACATACACATACACATACACATACACATACACATACACATACACATACACATACACATACACATACATACACATACACATACACATACACATACACATACACATACACATACACATACACATACACATACACATACAGATACCCATACACATACGCATGCCCATACACATGCGCATAGCACATACACATGCACATATACATACACATACACATACACATACCATACACATACACATCCACATACACATACACATACACATACACATACACATACACATACACATACCATACACATACACATACACATACACATACACATACACATACACATACACATACACATACACATACACATACACATACACATACACATACACATACACATACACATACACATACACATACACATACACATACACATACACATACACATACACATACACATACACATACACATACACATACACATACACATACACATACACATACACATACACATACACATACACATACACATACACATACACATACACATACACATACACATACACATACACATACACATACACATACACATACACATACACATACACATACACATACACATACACATACACATACACATACACATACACATACACATACACATACACATACACATACACATACACATACACATACACATACACATACACATACACATACACATACACATACACATACACATACACATACACATACACATACACATACACATACACATACACATACACATACACATACACATACACATACACATACACATACACATACACATACACATACACATACACATACACATACACATACACAGACACATACACATACACATACACATACACATACACATACACATACACATACACATACACATACACATACACATACACACACATACACATACACATACATACACATACATACACATACATATACATACATACACATACATACACATACATACACATACACATACACATACACATACACATACACATACACATACACATACACATACACATACACATACACATACACATACACATACACATACACATACACATACACTTCTTCATTTAACTCACCATTAAGAAAGGCATTCTTTATATCGAGTTGATATATATTCCACCTCTTACTTGCAGCTAAAGCCAACAAAGTTCTCACCGTTGCCATATTTGCTACTGGACTAAATGTTTCCTCATAGTCCACACCTTGAGTTTGATTATATCCTTTTGCTACAAGTCTAGCCTTATATCTAGACACACTACCATCACTATTTCTTTTAATCTTAAAAACCCACTTACAACCTATTACCTTTTGCTTTGGTGTACTTGGAACTAAATTCCAAGTCTTGTTATCATGTAGTGCTTCCATTTCTTCTCTCATTGCTTTCTCCCACTTTTCATCTCCTTTGGCCTCATCATAACATGTGGGTTCATTTTCCTGCTCAACTTTTGTCATAAAAGCATAATGAGTATTCATGAAAGATTCATAAGTATACCTTTGAGGTTGGTTACTTACTCTTGAAGTTCTTCTTACCTCCAATGTAGATGCTCTTCGTTTCTTATTAGGAACCTTTGATGATTCTCCATACTCACATACATCACTAATTTCCTCTCCTTCATCATTAACTTCAACAAGTTTGAGTTTACCTTTACTTTTAACACTTGGAGGTGACTCTTGCCTTAATCTTCCATTGAAAGGTGATCCTCTTTCTTCATCTAAACCACTCCTTTCATCATTTAAACTTCCTGATGGCTGAACTATGCATTCATCTCGTTCAACCACACCTTCTTCATTTTCATCCATGACCTGCAAACAATTCTTATCTGCATACCATGAAAGTGATTCATCAAAGTTTACATCTCTTGACACAACAACCTTATTGGTATGAGGATTATAGCATCTATATCCTCTTTGAGTATCTGCATAACCAATGAATATACATTTTTCTGATTTTGCATCAAGTTTAGATCTCACCTCACTAGGTACATGTACATAACATACACAGCCAAATACTTTCAAATGACTTACACTTGGTTTCCTTCCATGCCATACCTCATATGGTGTCAAATGATGAACTCCAGCAGTCGGAACTCTATTCATAATGTAAACACTTGTGCTAACAGCTTCAGCCCAAAAATAATTAGGCAAGCACATATCATTAAGCATGCTTCTAGATGCTTCTGCTATGATTCTGTTTCTTCTTTCTGCGACTCCATTTTGTTGTGGAGTATACCTGCATGTAACTTCTCTTTTGATACCTTCATCATACAAAAAATCAGTAAAAGCTTGAGAGAAATACTCTCCTCCTCCATCGGATCTTAGCTTCTTAATATACCTTCTTGTTTGCTTTTCGACATATGATTTGAACTTCTTGAAACAATCAAAGGCCTCACTCTTATGTTTAATAAAATACACAAATGTCATTCTACTATGATCGTCAATGAATGATACATAGTACTTATTACCAACCAAGGATGCCTCTTTAGTAGGTCCCCACACATCTGTGTGTATGAGATCTAGCAAACCATCACTTACATAGCTTGAATGCTTGAAAGGTTGTCTACTCTGCTTACCCATTTGACATGCTTCACAAAGATGCACCATATGTTGCTTAGTAAGATCAGGTAATCCTTCAACAATCCTCTTCTTTGATAGCTCCTTTAACCTGTGTACATTCATGTGTCCAATCCTTTTGTGCCATAGATCAAGCTCTACTATTCGATGCATACCATAAGAGAAATAGTTTGTATGATTTGGGTTTACCTTGAATGTAAACAATCTACCTTGTTTTTGACCTCTAGCAATTAACCTCCTTTGCTTTGGATCCTCAATGAAGCAACCTGCATGATTAAATCTCACTTGTAGACCTTTTTCTACCATTTGACCAACCGACATCAAATTCTTAGTGATCGTTGGCACATAAAGTACATCCTTCAAGCAATTTTTCTTGCTCTTATCCTGCATAACAACATCTCCAACCTGCATAATCTTATGTGTTGTATCATCTCCTGTTTCAACATGACCTTTACATGACGGATTATGCATATTAGAAAACCATGAAGCATCATGAGACATGTGATTAGAACAACCACTATCTACATACCATACATCGCTATTGCAATTCATCTTAGTTTCTACATTCATCATAAGAAGAGAATCATAATCATCACTTTTACCTTCAACTCCATAATTTCCTTGTTGTTTACCTCTTCTTGAATAGCCTCCTCTTCGATTAGCACCTTGATTATTTTCATTTTGATAACAATCTTTGGCATACTGTCCATACCTTCCACATATATAGCAATTGTTCTTATTATCTTCACTCCTTTGTCTTTGGTTGTAGTTGTAGTAGCCTCTCGTACCTCTAGCGCTTGATCTTCCTCTTCCTCTTGTGTTGAAGAAGCCACTTGAAGTCCTTTGATCATCGCTCCTTCTTCCTCGACCTCTATTTGAACCTCTTCCACCTCTGTTTCCACCTCTTGATGATCCTACATAAAGAGCTTGTCCTTGAGATCCTTTTTGATTTGAAGTAGAACCATTTGGATTCATCTCCTCCGTGACCATGAGGGCAATAAGTTGATCAAAATCTGGTAATTCTCCTCTGACATAAACTGAAGTAATGAAGGGTTTCCAGCTCTCATCATCTTTGAGTCCGTTGAGAGTATGTGCAACCAAGTCGTCGTCCTCCACATGAGCTTGAATTGATCCTAGTTGATCTGCAATCTCTTTAACTTTCAATATGTAATCATTGACCGATGTCCTTGTATCTTTCTTTATGTTATTCAACTCATTTTTGAGTTGAATCTTCCTTGCTCTTGTACCTGTAGCATACAACCTTTCCAATGCAAGCCAAACATCTCTACTTGTGTCTAGATCTTGTATGTGTCCTACCATTGAATCTTGAATATTTTGTGATAAAATGAATATAACCCTTTTGTCTCTCTCATTCCAAAGTCTAAACTCCCTCAATTGTTGCTGATTTGGGTCCTCTGGTAATGTGGGTTTGATATCTGTGTCGTCAATCAAACCATACAAGCCTCTACCTTGCAAGTATGCTGTGATTCTAAACTTCCATGCTTGATAATTGGTCTTATCAAGCTTCTCTATTTGTGCATGTTGGTCTCCCATAATACAAATGCTAAGCTTCCTCCTTTAAGCCTCCTTTCCAATGTGTGTGATGAGAAGAAATATAATATTTACCTTGCAAATGAGGTATGTGCACCTTTCTTTGCTTGGATGTTGCTTCAGATGCCTCCTTGCAATCTTCTTCTACCTTTGTGTAGTGTTGATGATGAACTTCTTCTTTGATAGCTTCAAATTATTTGTCAAGGTATGATAACCTTCTCCAAGCCTCCAAGTACTTGCTCTGATACCAATGTTGGAGTTTATTGATCTCCAAAGTACAGCTAGAAGTAGGTGAAACCCAACAAGACCTAGTTGACTTTTTCACAGACTTGTATGCACAGACCAATTTTCTTGCAGAGCAAATTTCTCTTTACTCACTTGGAATTTTTCAGACCTTTTTCACATACATAAACTAGACTCTAAGAGCTTTCCAACAAGATATAGAACACCTCAAATGGATAAATACACAATGAGCTATGACCTCTGCAATATGCAGCTTTAATAGAGACCTTGAAACAGAGATGAACCTGAGGACACACATCACTTGCAGAGACTACTGCTCTTAACTCACAACTCCAATGACTTTGAAACTTTGCAGAATACACGTAGACGTAAAGATCTTTCTAACAAGCCAAAGAACACATGATTTGAATACATACACAAGGAGATATGACCTCTGCAAGTTTGAGGTTTAATGGAGACCTTCAGCAGGGATAAAAAACAGAGAACACACACTTCTTGCAGAGAGTATTGCTCTCAGCTCACAAATCCAATGATTATGAAAATTTACAAGACGAACGTAGACAGTAAGAGCTTTCTAACGAGCTATCAAACATATAATTTGGATATATAATAAGGGAGATACAAGCTCTGCAATCTCTGCATACAAAACTACAGCAGTGTAGAGATACACATATGACTCTCTTGGACATCCCACAAGATCACGACTTTTCTC
>CM035408.1:211489510-211502010 GCA_020310875.1 Ceratopteris richardii
GATTTCAGTATGATGTAATCAAGGCATACACAGCAGCAAGCTCATGATAGATAACAGCATGTGAACATCTTTGGTGTGAACGCATCTCATAGAGTAATTGACTTGAAGGAAACTCTAAGATGAAATGGAGCCAAAAACATATTAACTGTTAAGGAGTATAGCAACGTGCTACTACTTGCATATAATATGTTAACTTCATACTCTGCCTTCAGAGAATAAGAAAGTGAATAGATATCTGCAACTTGCATAAAGAATATTTAGCATGTAAATCGTTCGCATGAATGGTACATTCATCTATAGCTTCGGTACTAATTTTTCAGCCTATGACAAATGCTGGGGGTGAAAGTAGACAGTAAGTATCAGATTGACAATGTATAGCTTCAGCATGTAAATCATGCACTGCAACGATCAGCGTCACTGGATTTTTGACTTTATGACAGCACTCTTGTGCAAACATTGTTATCAGTCGTTGACTCTCATATGTTGATGAACCTGTAATAGCACCTGAAACATGTAAGCTTTCAACAAAGAGTTTAGCAGCATGGTCTAAGACTTCACAAAGTTTCCGAGATCATCCTCTGTCATATTTGACTCCAAACGCTAGACGATACAAGCTCCGATTATAGTCGTATACTGAGTGTCTTTGAAATAACAACGACAACGCCTTCAAAGAAGTGTACGTGACATCTTCATTTAGATAATTATATGTGTCAGTAACAAATGCTTGTACATTTGATTGAGTACATGGACTCCAATCACAGAGACTGATAGCACACCTTACTCTAATGTATTCGTAATGCTCATTAAGCATTTTCCTTATCATACAAACGTGACTATGCTAACTCTTATGGACTATGCATAATTATGTAACCGCAACCAGCGAAGTATTTTCTTGTGCAAATTGAATTCACATCATGCGTAGTAACACGAACATATTGTCCTCAATCTATAGCCAACAATTGACAAGTGTTGGGCATAGATATACTCAGGCATGAATTAAGCTCATAGCAGTGAGTGCATGGTAATCGAATGAAATGAGCACTGAATTGATAATACTACGTATACACATTTTGCTGTCACATGTTCTCATATATTGATGCTTCAGTGCTACGCACTTCATTGCATCAAAGAAGGTAGGAAGAAGTATTCTTATCTATTCTACATGCTCTCTCGTAGCAGTATGTGAAAACAATAAGTTGCATAGTACCAGTGAGACAACGAGACTATGTTTACAAGCATAACAGAAGTGTACAGACAATGATAAGATATACATTGGAGAAAGAGTGGAAGGCGCTGCGGGGCACATAAACAAAAGATATATCATGAATACATAACGTTGCCCAATCTTTTGCATTAGCTACTTATGTTTATATACATGTGTTCTCCAGCGGCAATAGTCACCGCATGCGAACTTCTTTCCAAATGAGATGTAGATTTAATCTCCTTGATTTAAGGAGTAACTTTTGCAACTTGCGTTGGATGCAAATATTTCTACGCAACTACTTTTTTTTTACTTTTCTTATATAATGTGGGTCATATGAAAAATAAAAAAAACTTTAAGAGCGGAGTCATATGCAAGATACCAGGAGTAGTGAATTTGGAGATTGCTTGCTCCAACAGCTCCCCTTCAATCTTCAAATTCATCTTTAGCTCTTTTATGTGTTCTTCTCTCTCTCTTTTGCCTTTTTTTTTTTGTCCTTCTTGTATATTCTCTATCTCCCCTTTGATGTGGCTTTTCTTTCTTTCTATGCATCCCTTTTTTTTTTTTTCTTTCCTTCTTCTCCAATTTGCTTCATGTATCTTCATAATTGATTCTTCATAATGTTGATGTAGATATATTCTTCTTAAGAACTGTAGATCCTTCACAATGATGTAGTCCCTAGTTGTCGAAGTAAGGCTTCTCCATGTAAAACCTTTTATTGATGTAGTTCCTTTCTCCTTTGTGGTTGATGATGCTCCTGTTTGTGTTGTGAATAGCTCCTTTGATGATGTTCCTCCTTGTTCGTAGTGTAGATAGCTCCTTTGAAATTGCTTTTTACAATCGAATTTTCTTCAAATGTAGAATAGCTTTTCTACTTCTTTTGAAGTGCCTTTGATTTCCATATGTTGATGTCTTCAAACTTTCTTTGTAGTAGACTAGTTTTCCTTCTCTTGTTGATGTCTTTTCTTCATGAGTTGATGTAGTCCATTGATGTAGTCCTTTGCTCCATGTAGTTGATCTTCACTTTGTCCTTTGCTTCAAAAGTAGCTCCAACTTGGGTTGATAATATCTTCTCCCTTTAAATGCTTCATGTTGATGTAGAACCTTCCTTCAAGAATATCTCCCCTTCAATTTGAGAACTCGTTTATGTGATCTTTGAATGATATAATCTTTTACATAGTACTTCAAATAAGGAAGTACAAGAGCTTGAATACATGAGCTCTTTTTTATCATAATACATAATGAAAGTTCCAAACAAGTTACAAAGCTACAAAGTGCTTTATCTATGGCTTTTGCCATTTATGTATAACAACTTAACTTTGTCTAATGCAAAGTTCAGAGGTTGTGGTTTTCCCTCACTCATCTTGGAGCGAGCATTGCTCTAGCTCTAGAGTGATTCTATTCCTTCACCTATTTGAAATCTTCTTTTACATAAAGAAATGAAGTCAATCAAGATCCCAGCTTCTTGATTATTCTCCATTTTGATTTCACCTTCTATGTGTAGAAACAAGTGCTCACACCACTTGTAATGTGCTCAACTATTTTGTTTTACAATGGTTGAGATGAGGGGATTTGAATGCTATTTCTAGCTTTTACAAAAGATATAATGATATGATGATATGTAGCCTTTGAGTGACTCTTTACAAATGAGAGTCCATACAACTTTGAATTTCGTATATGAATGCAAGTCAAATTGACTTATGATGGCACATCTAAGGTGCCTATATCTCTCCAAGTGGAGTAAAGTAACATTTTACCTTTGATTGAATGTGTGCAATACACCTTCCTTTTCTTCCTTTTGAGGAAGTCTTTTTCTTATCTTTAAGTGCGTTGAATGCATTTTCTTTATCTTTGTATGGTAAGAAAATCTTCAAGAGTGCGTTGAATGCACTTTCCTTCTTCTTTACTTTACTTCTTCCAATTGATATGGAGAACTGTGTGGGCTCTTTGAGTAGTGACATCCACGGTCTTTGCCTCGATCACTTGAATCTTCTTCTCTTATCCTTCTTCAATGGAGGAAGAGTGCTTAGATAGCACTTGGCTGCAATTGGAATCTTCTTGATGGATATGTGATTGAATAGCACTTGACTACAAATACAAGCTTCTTGATTTTGTGTACATATCTCAATATGGAGCTTAAAAGGTACATATCAATGAACAAGAGGTATATGTGATCTTCTTTTGAAATACTAGTATGTGATAGAGATTCAACATACAATGGGAATAATCTATGATTTGATATAGACTTCTATGAGAAGGCTTAGAAGTGTTTTAATGCTAGAGGATAGGTTTCTCCAAGATAGAACATGAATGAGCATTGATCCTAATCGATTTTAAGTGCACTCGGATCTTTAGAAGATGGATACTATCAAGGAAGAAATCAGATTGATAAACATTACCAAATGAATGCTTCTAATGAAGGATGCCTTCTCGATTGTTGAAATGGAGTCCTTGGAGATGATAGCTTTTGATCCTTACTAGCTTTTGAATTCCAATTCTCGATCCTTGGGCTTTTGTAGGTTGTGTGGACCTTCTTGATATCTTCATTTTGAAATCATTTGTCATTGATGACGAGCCTTGCCTTCCAACCTTTCTTTGTCTTCTTGAAAATGATCTTCTAGTGTTGAGTCCTTTGAGCTTTCATCTTCATTCTATGTTTTCTTCATCATTTGATGACGCTAACTTCATTGATGTTGATTCTTCAATGCATTGCTTCATGGCCTTTGACTTTGCTTGAATCATCTTCCAAGCTTCAATCATCACCTAACATAGTAACCATAGAAATACATTCTAGCAACATGTTGTATATGAGGGATAGCTTAACCCTTGCTCTCTCCTTGAATTGTTGAATTGATTATATCATACATATGATATCTCAAAGGATACAATGAAAAAAACTTTCCAAGAATATGGTTTCATAAAGATTCCAACATAAATAAGTTTGGACACATGCTCGAAGGTCGCTTGGTGGAAGAGTAGTCTTCATTCTCCTTGATGCTTCCATGTAGCAAGTTGAACTGCAAGTATAGCTCGGGGGTTTGAAACTTCTCCATCCTCTTGCATGGTTGATGTTGCAAGAAAGTAAACATGCATCATGTATTGTCTTCCATCCTAAAATTATATTGCTTTTAATAGCATGGAACAAAAAAACGAATTGCTTCACACTCCCCTTGGTTGCCAATATGGGTGAGTTATGTAATCAAATGTGTTTACTACAGACTTCATGAACATAAGCTTTCACATGCCTTACGTACAACAAGTGCACTATGCAATGAAGTGCTTGGTTGAGGCCTAAAATACCCTCCAAGTTACAAATCATGTAACCATAACATAATAGGATTACATTGAGAAATCATGAAATCAATTAATGCATAAGTATGAATAAATCAAGGGACTTGACTTTAGAAGATGATCATAAGCATGATCATATAATCTCTCACATAAGTATCTTCTAGTGGAAACCACCAAGTTGCATCCACTTGTATGTCCTCTTGAGTTGAATACATGTAAGGTATGTGTAGCATGTAGCACACATTGCATAGGTCGTTGATGTAGTTGAAACCATTTCTTCGAATCCTGCTCTTCATAAGCTGATTTGAAATACCTTCCTTCAATGAGTGTTGATCCACTTGCTCCATAGACAAATGCCAACTAATGAGGTGTCGACGAGGGTTGTTGAGGACTTGGAATAGCTCTCGAAGGCTCTAGATGGCTCTGATACCACTGTGAGTGTGCCGAAGTATGAAATATGCGGAAACATGTGAGGTAAAAATTTACTTCAAGAGTTGCGCATAAATAAAAACTTTGTCCCACTTTACTCAGATCATAAGGACGAAATAGAACTTGATTTCAGTATGATGTAATCAAGGCATACACAGCAGCAAGCTCATGATAGATAACAGCATGTGAACATCTTTGGTGTGAACGCATCTCATAGAGTAATTGACTTGAAGGAAACTCTAAGATGAAATGGAGCCAAAAACATATTAACTGTTAAGGAGTATAGCAACGTGCTACTACTTGCATATAATATGTTAACTTCATACTCTGCCTTCAGAGAGAATAAGAAAGTGAATAGATATCTGCAACTTGCATAAAGAATATTTAGCATGTAAATCGTTCGCATGAATGGTACATTCATCTATAGCTTCGGTACTAATTTTTCAGCCTATGACAAATGCTGGGAGTGAAAGTAGACAGTAAGTATCAGATTGACAATGTATAGCTTCAGCATGTAAATCATGCACTGCAATGATCAGCGTCACTGGATTTTTGACTTTATGACAGCACTCTTGTGCAAACATTGTTATCAGTCGTTGACTCTCATATGTTGATGAACCTGTAATAGCACCTGAAACATGTAAGCTTTCAACAAAGAGTTTAGCAGCATGGTCTAAGACTTCACAAAGTTTCCGAGATCATCCTCTGTCATATTTGACTCCAAACGCTAGACGATACAAGCTCCGATTATAGTCGTATACTGAGTGTCTTTGAAATAACAACGACAACGCCTTCAAAGAAGTGTACGTGACATCTTCATTTAGATAATTATATGTGTCAGTAACAAATGCTTGTACATTTGATTGAGTACATGGACTCCAATCACACAGACTGATAGCACAGCTTACTCTAATGTATTCGTAATGCTCATTAAGCATTTTCCTTATCATACAAACGTGACTATGCTAACTCTTATGGACTATGCATAATTATGTAACCGCAATCAGCGAAGTATTTTCTTGTGCAAATTGAATTCACATCATGCGTAGTAACACGAACATATTGTCCTCAATCTATAGCCAACAATTGACAAGTGTTGGGCATAGATATACTCAGGCATGAATTAAGCTCATAGCAGTGAGTGCATGGTAATCGAATGAAATGAGCACTAAATTGATAATACTATGTATACACATTTTGCTGTCACATGTTCTCATATATTGATGCTTCAGTGCTGCGCACTTCATTGCATCAAAGAAGGTAGGAAGAAGTATTCTTATCTATTCTACATGCTCTCTCGTAGCAGTATGTGAAAACAATAAGTTGCATAGTACCAGTGAGACAACGAGACTATGTTTACAAGCATAACAGAAGTGTACAGACAATGATAAGATACACATTGGAGAAAGAGTGGAAGGCGCTGCGGGGCACATAAACAAAAGATATATCATGAATACATAACGTTGCCCAATCTTTTGCATTAGCTACTTATGTTTATATACATGTGTTCTCCAGCGGCAATAGTCACCGCATGCGAACTTCTTTCCAAATGAGATGTAGATTTAATCTCCTTGATTTAAGGAGTAACTTTTGCAACTTGCGTTGGATGCAAATATTTCTACGCAACTACTTTTTTTTACTTTTCTTATATAATGTGGGTCATATGAAAAATAAAAAAAACTTTAAGAGCGGAGTCATATGCAAGATACCAGGAGTAGTGAATTTGGAGATTGCTTGCTCCAACACACATGCACATCCACATGCACATCCACATGCACATACACATGCACATACACATACACATACACATACACATACACTTACACATACACATACACATACACATACACATACACATACACATACACATACACATACACATACACATACACATACACATACACATACACATACACATACACATACACATACACATACACATACACATACACATACACATACACATACACATACACATACACATACACATACACATACACATGCACATACACATGCACATACACATGCACATACACATGCACATCCACATCCACATCCACATCCACATCCACATGCACATACACATGCACATGCACATACACATGCACATGCACATACACATGCACATGCACATGCACATGCACATGCACATGCACATGCACATGCACATACACATACACATACACATACACATACACATACACATACACATACACATACACATACACATACACATACACATACGCATACACATACACATACACATACACATACACATACACATACACATACACATACACATACACATACACATACACATACACATACACATACACATACACATACACATACACATACACATACACATACACATACACATACACATACACATACACATACACATACACATACACATACACATACACATACACATACACATACACATACACATACACATACACATACACATACACATACACATACACATGCCCATACACATGCCCATACACATACACATGCACATACACATGCACATACACATGCACATGCACATGCACATACACATGCACATACACATGCACATACACATGCACATACACATGCACATAGACATCCACATACACATCCACATACACATCCACATACACATACACATACACATACACATACACATACACATACACATACACATACACATACACATACACATACACATACACATACACATACACATACACATACACATACACATACACATACACATACACATACACATACACATACACATACACATACACATACACATACACATACACATACACATACACATACACATACACATACACATACACATACACATACACATACACATACACATACACATACACATACACATACACATACACATACACATACACATACACATACACATACACATACACATACACATACACATACACATACACATACACATACACATACACATACACATACACATACACATACACATACACATACACATACACATACACATACACATACACATACACATACACACACTACACATACACATACACATACACATACACATACACATACACATACACATACACATACACATACACTATACATACAGATACAGATACAGATACAGATAGATACAGATACAGATACAGATACAGATACAATCAGATACAGATACAGATACAGCATACAGCATACACATACAGATACACATACACATACACATACACATACACAGACCATAACACATACACATACACATACACATACACTACCATACACATACACATACACATACACATACACATACACATACACCATACACATACACATCACATACACATACACATACACCATACACATACACATAACATACCATACCATACACATACCATACACATACACATACCATACCATACACATACACATACACATACACATACACATAACATACACATACACATACACATACACATACACATACACATACACATACACATACACATACACATACACATACACATACACATACACATACACATACACATACACATACACATACACATACACATACACATACACATACACATACACATACACATACACATACACATACACATACACATACACATACACATACACATTACACATACACATACACATACACATACACATACACATACACATACACATACATACACATACACATACACATACACATACACATACACATACACATACACATACACATACACATACACATACACATACACATACACATACACATACACATGCACATACACATACACATACACATACACATGCACATACACATGCACATACACATGCACATACACATGCACATACACGACATACACATGCACATACACATGCACAAGACATGCACATACACATGCACATACACATGCACATACACATGCACATACACATTACACATACACATAACACATACCCATACACATACACATACACATACACATACACCATACACACATACACATACACATACACATACACATACACATACACATACACATACACATACACATACACATACACATACACATACACATACACATACACATACACATACACATACACATACACATACACATACACATACACATACACATACACATACACATACACATACACATACACATACACATACACATACACATACACATACACATACACATACACATACACATACACATACACATACACATACACATACACATACACATACACATACACATACACATAACATACCATACACATACACATACACATACACATACACATACACATACACATACACATACCACATACACATACACATACACATACACATACACATACACATACACATACACATACACATACACATACACATACACATACACATACACATACACATACACATACACATACACATACACATACACATACACATACACATACACATACACATATACATACAGATACAGATACAGATACAGATACAGATACAGATACACATACAGATACAGATACAGATACACATACACCTACCTACACATACACATACACATACACATACACATACACATACACATACACATACACATACACATACACATACACATACACATACACATACACATACACATACACATACACATACACATACACATACACATACACATACACATACACATACACATACACATACACATACACATACACATACACATACACATACACATACACATACACATACACATACACATACACATACACATACCCATACACATACACATACACATACACATACACATACACATACCATACACATACACATACACATACACATACACATACACATACACATACACATACACATACACATACACATACACATACACATACACATACACATACACATACACATACACATACACATACACATACACATACACATACACATACACATACACATACACATACACATACACATACACATACACATACACATACACATGCCCATACACATGCCCATACACATACACATGCACATACACATGCACATACACATGCACATGCACATGCACATACACATGCACATACACATGCACATACACATGCACATACACATGCACATAGACATCCACATACACATCCACATACACATCCACATACACATACACATACACATACACATACACATACACATACACATACACATACACATACACATACACATACACATACACATACACATACACATACACATACAATACACATACACATACACATACACATACACATACACATACACATACACATACAACATACACATACACATACACATACACATACACATACACATACACATACACATACACATACAACATACACATACACATACACATACACATACACATACACATACACATACACATACACATACACATACACATACACATACACATACACATACACATACACATACACATACACATACACATACACATACACATACACATACACATACACATACACATACACATACACATACACATACACATACACATACACATACACATACACATACACATACACATACACATACACATACACATACACATACACATACACATACAGATACAGATACAGATACAGATACAGATACACATACACATACAGATACAGATACAGATACACATACACATACACATACACATACACATACACATACACATACACATACACATACACATACACATACACATACACATACACATACACATACACATACACATACACATACACATACACATACACATACACATACACATACACATACACATACACATACACATACACATACACATACACATACACATACACATACACATACACATACACATACCCATACACATACACATACACATACACATACACATACACATACACATACACATACACATACACATACACATACACATACACATACACATACACATACACATACACATACACATACACATACACATACACATACACATGCACATGCACATGCACATGCACATGCACATACACATGCACATACACATGCACATGCACATACACATGTACATGCACATGCACATGCACATACACATGCACATGCACATACACATGCACATGCACATGCACATACACATGCACATACACATACACATACACATACACATACACATACACATACACATACACATACACATACACATACACATACACATACACATACACATACACATACACATACACATACACATACACATACACATACACATACACATACACATACACATACACATACACATACACATACACATACACATACACATACACATACACATACACATACACATACACATACACATACACATACACATACACATACACATACTCATACACATACACATACACATACACATACACATACACATACACATACACATACACATACACATACACATACACATACACATACTCATACACATACAACATACACATACACATACACATACAGATACACATACACATACACATGCACATACACATGCACATACACATGCACATACACATACACATACACATACACATACACATACACATACACATACACATACACATACACATACACGTACACATACACATACACATACACATACACATACACATACACATACACATACAAATACACATACACATACACATACACATACACATACACATACACATACACATACACATACACATACACATACACATACACATACACATACACATACACATAGACATAGACATAGACATACACATATACATATACGTATACGTATACGTATACCTATACATATACATATACATATACATATACATATACATATACATATACATATACATATACATATACATATACATATACATATACATATACATATAAATATACATATACATATACATATACATATACATATACATATACATATACATATACATATACATATACATATACATATACATATACATATACATATACATATACAGATACAGATACAGATACAGATACACATACACATACACATACACATACACATACACATACACATACACATACACATACACATACACATACACATACACATACACATACACATACACATACACATACACATACACATACACATACACATACACATACACATACACATACACATACACATACACATACACATACACATACACATACACATACACATACACATACACATACACATACACATACACATACACATACCCATACCCATACACATACACATACACATACACATACACATACACATACACATACACATACACATACACATACACATACACATACACATACACATACACATACACATACACATACACATACACATACACATACACATACACATACACATACACATACACATACACATGCACATGCACATGCACATGCACATGCACATGCACATACACA
>CM035408.1:211512010-211517010 GCA_020310875.1 Ceratopteris richardii
AGATGACCTCGGAATTACTCTTTTTAATAAAGAGTGAAGGATCTGCTTTCCTTGGTTGAAAGCCTTTGTCCTGCAAGAATGAAACAAGCCTGAAATTCCAAGCTCTTGGAGCTTGCTTGAGACCATACAATGCTTTGTTAAGTTTACACACATAATCAGGATAAACTTGATTCTCAAAACCAGGTGGTTGTGCCATATATACCTCTTCTGTTATCCAACCATTCAAGAATGCATTCTTTACATCTAGTTGAAGTATCTTCCAATTCTTGGAAGAGGCAATACTAAGCAAAACCCTAATAGTAGGCATCTTTGCCACAGGAGAGAAAGTCTCCTCATAATCAATTCCCTGAGTTTGTGCAAAGCCTTTTGCCACAAGCCTTGCCTTATACCTGTTAATTGAACCATCACAATTTTTCTTGAGTTTATAGACCCATCTTGAGCCTATTACCTTCATGGATGAAGTCTTGGGCACCAAATCCCAAGTGTTGTTTTCCTCGAGTGCTTCAATCTCTTCCTTCATTGCATGCTTCCATTCTGTTTTTGCTTTGGCCTCTTCAAATGATGATGGCTCCTCTTGGTTTATGTCCTGTGCTATGTAGATAGAATTTTTAGTTACTAATGAGGTGTCAAACCCATACCTTTCTGGTTTTTTCTTTTCCCTCATAGATCTTCTTAGGCCATGATGTGATGATTCTGCCTCATGTCCAAGTTCCTACAATTTTGCTTTACCTTTACACTTCCATGCTTTGATCTTTTCCATCTGACATTCTTCATCATCCTCTGAGGTGTCTTGTTCTTCAATCTTTGATTGTTCTCTACCAAGCTTTGGAAAATCTTCTTCAAGATCATATGGTAAATTGACCTTCCTGCATGAATCTTCATACCATGAATTGTTCTCATCAAAAACTACATCTCTGCTTACCAAGAATCCTTTGTTGGTAGGGTTGTATAACCTGTAGCCCTTTTGATTGTTGTCATATCCAATAAATACACACCTTTCTGCTTTTGGATCCATCTTGCCTCTAACCTGTGAAGGAACATGAGCAAAAGCAATACATCCAAAAATTTTACAATGATCTAAACTTGGTCTTCTTCCATTCCAAGCCTCATATGGAGTCATCCCATCAAGGGATTTTGAAGGCAACCTGTTAATCAAGTAAGTGGCTGTAGATACAGCCTCAGCCCATAAGTAATTAGGTAAATGCTTTTCATTTAACATAGACCTTGCAGCTTCAACAATTGTCCTATTCCTCCTTTCTGCTACTCCATTTTGCTCAGGAGTGTACCTTGTAGTTACCTCTCTTTTGATTCCTCTTTCTTGAAGAAAAGAATCAAAATCATGGGAGAAGTATTCTCCCCCTCCATCTGACCTTAGCCTTTTTAGTGATTTACCTGTTTGATTCTCCACAAGAGCCAAATATCTTTTGAAACATGAAAAAACTTCATCTTTGTGTTTCATAAAGAATAGGATAGTCCATCTGTTGCAATCATCAATAAAGGAAACATAATACCTTGATCCAGATATTGAAGCTTCCTTGCTAGGTCCCCATACATCTGTATGAACCAACTCCAAGAGATCTCCATGCATATAACCTTTCTTCATGAATGGTAACCTGTGAGACTTTCCAAATTGACATGCACTGCACTTATAAATCATATGTTGTTTTGACAAATTAGGAAGTCCAAGTACACTTTGGTCCCTGCAGATTTGCTTTAATGACCTTTCACCAATATGTGCTAACCTTTTGTGCCATACTTCCAATTCTGTGAGTGTCTGACTACCATAATTAAAGAGAGCAATGTTTCTAGTGTCCTGTAATTCAAATGTGAACAATCTACCTGTCTTTTCACCTTTTGCAATTCTTCTGAATCCTTGACTTGGATCTTCAACAAATGCTCCTGCCTTTGTGAACCTGACTTGCAACCCTTTCTCTACTATCTGCCCAACACTTATCAAATTCTTTGTAATGGTAGGGACATAGAGTACCTTACTGAGTAGGTTGATGTTTCCATCAGGTGCTTTGACATTGCCTATTTTCTCCACAGGATGTTTTGTATCATCTCCTGTTTGTACCTCATGCTTATTCCTTGGATCTTCTAAATCTGATAGGAGTGCCACATTTCCTGCCACATGATTTGAACAACCTGAATCTATGTAGAAAATATGCTCATCAGATTTACCTTGTGGCATAGCCATGTTCATGATCAATAATGAATCCTCTTTGTTTGAGTCTTCTGTGTAGTTATTGTAGTCTCTCCTTCCTTTGTAGCCTCCTTGATAGTTTGAATGATTGTAGTTGTTGTAGTTGCCATGGTAGTTGTTGAACCTTCCTCTTGAGTAGCCATAACTTCCTCTATTGTATCCTCTGCCTCTTTGATTCCTGGAATTCCTAAAGCAATTTTCAGTTGTATGATTAGTTAATCGACAAATAGAACATGAGTTGGAGTCTTGGGATCTCCCCTTGCCTTGTCTACCTCCTCTTCCTCTACCTCTGCCATGTCTTCCTCTACCTGCATAGTTAGCTTGATATGTACCTGCTTCATCATCCACTTTCTTTGCCTTTCCTTTGTTATCTTTAGAATTGCTTTTATCCGTGTATAAAGCTGAAGATTGATTACCTTTAGAGCTTTCTCCATTTTTGATAAGCTTTGCCTCTTGAGTAAGTAATTGTCCAATGAGTGTGTTGAAATCAGGTACATGCATGTCCATGTACAAATCCATAGCTGTGGTGAATGCTTCCCACTTATCATCTGCCTTCAAGCCATTGATGACCTGCCTTACAATTTGCTCTTCATCTATTACCTCTCCAATGCTTCCCAACTGATCTGCTATGTCCTTGAGCTTTGTGACAAAATCAGTCACATTTTGTTTGGGAGCCTTCTTGAGAGTTGTGAAATCCAGCCATAGTTGATGCTTCCTAGCTTTAGTACTTGAAGCAAAGAAAGCTTCAAGTGCATCCCACACTTCCTGAGATGTCTTACAACTTCTAATGTGAGGCAACAAAAAATCTGAGATAGAGTTGACGAGATAAGACCTTGCAAGTGCATCCTTGGAGCACCATGTGCTCAATCTTTCTTGCTCTTCTTGTGTTGGTTGACTTTTGTTCCTGAAACTTGGCATAACTTCATCTCCAGCCACATAACCATATAAACTTCTACCTTGGAGATAAGCTTCCATTCTAAATGACCAAGCTGAGTAGTTACCTCTGTCCAATTTGTCAATTGATGAAGGAAATCCATCTGCCATGTTGTCCAACCTTGCTCTGATACCACTGTGAAGAGATGGATAGGTATGTGTTGAAGATGAAGAGGTGTTGCAAAATCTTTGCTCTACACTAGCCAAATGAACTCCAGGAGTAGATGGTGGGCCCTTTTAGCTTGCCAATGGATGTATTAGACACCCTATGTACCTTGGAAGATCACTCTCAAAAAGATAGATCAAAACAGATAAGTTGGAGTTAGCTCAGAGGTGAAAACTTGCTATTCTTGGTTCATACACCTGTCCAGTGTTTTACATAATTCTCTGAGCACAGCAGCAATTAGATTAATTCCTCTTGGGGAAGGCTAGGTAGCTTAAAGAGCTAACTTTTGAGAGTAATCTCATCAAAAATAACAAACCACACACTGAGAATGACTTTTAACAAGTGATGATATCATCCCGATTTTCACGGGCTGCTACAGAAATAGACCAGTGAGTAGAAAAATTAACATAACTCAAGATATAAGAATCCAATGATCATGAAAATTTGTATGCTTATACTAGACAGTAAGCTGAATCCAACAAGCTTAAAATCACTGAACATGGATGAGTAAACACTGAGAAATGACTCTGACAAGATGACTGAAAAAGTCGGGTACCTGACAGAGAAGTGAAGATGAACATACCCTGTTGACTTCAAATGAACATAACTGAAGATTCCAACATCCAAATGACATGAAAATTTGTGAGCATATAGTAGCCTTATAGAGCTAACTTTACCAAGTTAAATCACTGAAAATGATGCACCAAGCTCAGAGAAAACATCTCTGCAAGCTGACTGAGAAAAACTGAGAGTAATGGCAGTGAGTAGTACACATCACAAGAACATGGAAAGATGAACTCAAATAATCATGAAAATGAAAGTATATTGCTTGTACAATACAATGACGTACTGATACATATGTGTGCCTTGTAATCACACCTTGATATGGCATAAAGCTCAGCTCTTGGAGGTCTTCACATAGGTCTCTCTAACCACGACTAAAACTGCCATCTATTTATAGTTGAGTTTGGGAGGCTAACTTCCCTCAATCACTCTCCAATCAATCAATGATTGATTTGATTCTCTACCTACCACAAATCACGAATTCGTGGCTCCTCTTTCCATTCTTGATCATGTGGACTCAACCACTTAAGATTCTCTTACTTTTACATTAAGTAAACTCTTCAAAAGTTACAAGAGGTAGTTCACAAGTGAACTTTACATAGTCTTCATTTTAAGGCTTTTTCTATGACTTTGTGGGACTCAAGCCAATACTTAGGCTTGTCATAGACTTGCTCCAACAACACATACACATACACATACACATACACATACACATACACATACACATACACATACACATACACATACACATACACATACACATACACATACACATACAACATACACATACACATACACATACACATACACATACACATACACATACACATACACATACACATACATACACATACACATACACATACACATACACATACACATACACATACACATACACATACACATACACATACACATACACATACACATACACATACACATACACATACACATACACATACACATACACATACACATACACATACACATACACATACATACACATACATACACATACATACACATACATACACATACATACACATACATACACATACATACACATACATACACATACATACACATACACATACACATACACATACACATACACATACACATACACATACACAT
>CM035408.1:211522010-211534510 GCA_020310875.1 Ceratopteris richardii
GCTTATTTGAGGACTCAAACGGAGTCTAAAAATTATGAAAATTGGTAGGATGATAGTTCTAATACTCCTCAAGCTCAAGGACTCCTCGTCTTGAACAAAATGGAGTTATAAAAATAGATAATGGTATTTACAATGGTTTTTAGTGATGAAAATCACTATTTTTGTAGGGGATTCTTCTGAAAATTTGACATACACTTCTTGGAGCTCCCTACTTGCTCCCTTTCCTTGTGTGTCCACCTTTTGATTTGCTTCCATGCTTTGTCCTTGACTTTTTGCTTCAACACTCCCCCCCCTCTCTAGTCTGTCATCCGTGACAGACCTTTGTTGTAGTGGTTGTTCCAAGTAGTGCCTTGAGAGGGAGTGTCCCTTCTGTATGAACAAAAGTCATTTGACTTCCAGATGTGTCTGGTTCTTCATCTATCACTGCGAGTCTTTGCAAGTTGTAGTCTCTTGGTATGTGCTTCTGCCTTGGATTCCAGCATGACTGTGTCGTTGTGAGTCTCTGTTGATGTTTTCTAGATCTTCCACAGTTGATGTTCATGGTAGTCATGCCAAAGTACTCATAACTCATATTGAGTGATGGGTAAGTGTGTTCGTGCATGAGTTGAGAAAAATATGTGCCTTGTGCACGGCCTTGTAATGTAGCCCTATGAATGCTTACTTGGAAAATGCATTGGAAGAAGTATGGTGCAAAAATTGGGGGTCTTGAGCTAAGTGCTCAAGGGTATGCCGACGAAGAGGTTCCCTAAGCTATGATGGTGATGATGTTTCGAAGGTAAAGATACTTACCATGGAGAAGGTCGATCGATATTCATCTCTTCGTGTTGTACACTCGGCCTTTGGGATGGAACATTGTTGATGAAAGTCCATGTTGATGGTCCACTTATGAGATCTTTTGAGTGTCTGATCCTGTCTCCTCGTTTCAAAGCATCATTTGTCAAATACAGAGAATTGAATTTCTTTATATTCCTTGACAAACAACATTCGAGAACTACACCAATCTTAGTTTCACATATTCTCTCTAGCTCACCATAAGCAGGAGTCTTCTCATCTAGTATACATACAAAGATTTGCAGGGTACCAGAGCTACCCCGTGCAGATATCTCCCTGGATGCTCTCGTACATGCAATAGTTATGCATCATTCAAGTTGCAGACCTTCAAGCTCTTCACTCCTACCATAGTAAGAGGAAACCATAGTTGTGGATTCCATGCTCATGCCAAGTTCTTGACATCTATGAGATAAGGAAACAATTATATCATCTGCTAGCCAAGACACACTTCTATCCAAATTGATAAATGCCCAGTAATCCACAGTTCCACCTTTAACCAAGCATGACTCATTCATGTTTCATGAGCCAAACCTGGGAACAAGTGTTTCCTTTTTTTTCTTTTTAAGGAAAAAGATATCACAAAACAAGAACACAAAAGGTAGTATCAATAGAAATATTTGACATATGTCACTGTGCTCTTGTGCTTGGGATTCTCAAGTGTGTCTATGCACGGCCGTGTAATGTGGCCCTATATTAATGCATACTTTGGAAATGCATGACCTGAATGGTGCAAAAGACAGGGTTGTGGAAGGAGCACATGGGTGTCGCTCGTTCGAGGCTTTCGATGTTATTTGCGGAGGTTGATGCCGACCTTGGTGGAGGTATCCATTGAGTCTCGAACCGATGTAATCCTCCTTACTGGAGTCCATTTTAGAACATCATTTGGCACTGTAGAGGTCACTTCAGGTGTCTTCCTCTTTGGATGCTTTCTGAACTGTGGTATCCAGTGTGGTTGGCGCTTTGGTTCGGTGGAGGCTACTTGTACTTTTGGCTTCCAAACCCATATCCTTTTTGCATGTCTTCCTACTAATGTTGAAGCACTGATTTGATCTTCCTTTGGTCTCTGTACGTGGTTCTTACCCTTTTCTCTTTTTGGCTTCTTGGTTGAGACCTTTCGCATGTGGGAGAACATAGGTTGTTGTGGATGTAGGAGCTTCTTAGGTACCCACATCTGTAATTGCCCTTGTTGAGCTGCAGCTAACTTCTTAGGCACCCAAACTTGTTGGATACCTTGTGATGGAGCTTGTCCGAGCTGCTTCCTTCGTCTTCTGGCCTGGTTGGCTTGCCTGGATGGAATTTGTGGGGGCAAGGCAGGTGGTTGCTCTCCTTTGCGTACCCATATCTGCTTCATGTTCGGAACTGCTTTCTTATCGAATGGTGTCTTTCTATTTGATGTAGCAGTTGTCGTGAACGGTTGTGTTTGCTTGTGTGGTGGACTCACTACTGTGGCTACTTGATTCTTTGGAGAAGAAGAAAGATCCACCTGCCTTCGAACCTGGTCTTCCACGATTGACTCCTTCTGCATCATAGAGCTTTTGACACATACAACATCTTCTTTCATATGATTAGTCTTGGAAGAACTAAGAGAGTGTGTGGTGCCATGATCTAGGAGCATGCAGTTCTCTAATTCTAATGTAATGCATTGTTCATGAACCCAAACTTGAAGAATTTGACTTCTTAGGTTTAAGTTAACTGCATGGACATAGATCCAATCTTGACCCAAGACAAGTGGTTCTATAAGGTTCTCATCTTGACATACTAGCACTTTGACTTTCATTGGAACATCTTGAAGGTAGATGGGAAGTTCCACCTCGCCCAAACAAGGGGTTTCCACACCTCCCAATCCTATGAGATAAGCTTCTATGGGATTGATGTTCAATTGCAAGTCTTGGCAGTATGAAAGTCTAACTGCACTACTTGTTGCACCTGAGTCAATCAGTGCCTTTATCGTCCTTGCACCCTTCCCTTGTCCTATATCTATGGTCACAAAGGGTCTTCGGTCAATGACTTGAGAAGCCGCTATGTCTGACTTTTGGCACATATCCATGTGATATTTGGGGGCTTTTGAGTTGACATCTAGGCCTAATCGCCTTAACTTATTTCGCCTAATACGCTCTCTGGCCTCTGCCTGTGCTTCTTCTCTCACTCTTAACTCTTCTTCTTTTCGTTTCTTAGCAGTGTTGAGTCTCATTAGCATGTCCTCTGTAAGAGGTTCTTGATATAACTTGACTCTACAACCACTAATGTAGTTTGGCAAGATATCACCTTCTAAAGTAGCCAATTGAACCGCGCCGCTAGTGGAAATTCTGTTAATGATCATGGGTCCATATCGTCGTTTTTCCAACTTACGGGCATGTTGTTTTAGTGTGTAAACCAACACTAGATCACCCTCTTTCAATCCTTTATCTTTGATGTGTGCATCAAAGTATGCCTTTTGTCTTTTCTTTGTAGCATAGATGCCTGCTGCCGCTCGTAGCCTCGTCTCGCCTAAGCGTTCTAAATCAAAGATCCTAGAGGACAACTCATGTCCATGCCACTCATGCTCTTGTGCTACCTTTAATGCTGGGATTAGGAAATCTAGTGGTAGCACAACATTCTGTCCAAAGACCATCTGAAATGGGGTGGCATTGAGTACCGTTTTATAGGCAACTCGATAAGCCCACACAGCATGATGAAGTTGTTTGTCCCAATCAGAGCGTTTATTATTTACCAGTTTTGTCAATACGTTACAAAGGATCTTATTGGTACTCTCGGCTTGTCCGTTAGCTTGTGGGTGATAGGGGGCAGACTTCTTATGTATCACCAAGAATTCTTGGAGAAGATTTTCAATGACTTCATTCAAGAAGTGTGTGCATCTATCGCTCACCAACTCTATTGGTAGTCCATATCTCGTGAACACATTCTCGAATAAGAACTTAGCCGTAGTCTGAGCATCATTCTTTGTTGTGGCTTTCACTTCTACCCACTTTGTAAGGTAATCTGTGGCTACAATAATATATTCTGCATGGGAGTTTCTAGCTGGGGGGTTAATAAGACCTATGAAGTCTATGCCCCATTTTGAAAATGCACGCCCTCCCATCATTGGTCTCAAAGGCATCTCGTCTTTTCTAACTGGATATTGTGCACGTTGGCATGTGTCACATTTCTTCACATAGGTATGAGCATCCATATGAAGAGTGGGCCACCAAAGTCCTGAGAATAGAATGGTCTTGATTACTTGATCAGGACCGAAGTGTCCACCTGCGACACCGCTGTGTGCAGTTTCTAAGACTTTCAAATAATCTGATTCATGAACACACAGTCTTAAGTAACCATCTTTGCCTCTTCGGTATAAGTTATCTCCTACTAAGGCATAGCCTTGAGCCTCTTGTGCCATGCTTCGTCTTCTTGCTAGACTAGCCTCTTTGGGTAATCTTCCCGATCTCATAAACTCTACCAATGGAGCACTCCAATTAGGAATTAATGACACTTGATAAAGGGTGGCATGCTCCACTGGTGGTCTCTCTTTGCATATTGGACAATTCTTAATCCACTCATGTATTTCTTTGTCCATGCTAGGCCAATACACTCCTAAACGCTTCAGATTCTGCAATAATGGTTGTTTAGAATAGTGATTTCCTAGCAATCCTTCATGAGCTTGCTGCAACCAACTACTATGTTCATCATCCTCGACACAACAAGCTAATACACCCTCAGTATCTTGTTTGTACATGCTTCCTACCAATATGTGATCTTTTTGTGATTTTACAATTTCTTCTTATGATGTTTTCACATTCTTATTTGCAGGGCCAAAGGTTAGGACTGGTACCAACTTATTTGCCCATTTAGGAACAACTTCTAAATTGAACAGATAAGCATCAGGTAATTCGTCAGACACTCCTTGCGGTGACTCTCCTGAAGTGATGCGAGAAAGGTGATCTGCCCGAAGGTGGGTTCTACCTTTCCTGACAAAAACTTCAAAGTCATATTCCATTAGTAAGAGGAACCATCTTACTAAGCGTCCAGTATTACAAGGTTTATTGACCAAATATAACAAAGCTTGATGATCAATGAAAAACTTGAACTTGTTGGCCAATAAATAGTGTCTAAACTTCTTCACAACTTATACCATGCCTAAGCCCTCTCGCTCAGTTGTGGTATAGTTTCGTTCAGTTGCGGTGAGTTGTCTACTAGCATATGCTATGGGCAAGTCTAAGTTACCTTCACCTGTGGGTTGTGCTAGCACACATCCTATGACATGATTGGATGCATCCACATGTACATGGAATGATTTATTCCAATCAGGATTGGTCAGTATTGGTGCCGTGCACAAACGTTTCTTCAGTTCATTGAAAGAATTCTCGCATTCATCGTTCCACTCAAAATTAGACAACAAGGCATAAAGGGGTCTAGCTATGATCGCGTACATGTGGATAAACCTACGGTAATATCCACAATGGCCCATAAAGGCTTGTACCTCTTTAACATTCCTTGGCCGTGGCAGCTCTGCTATGGCTCCTACCTTATCTGCATCTGTTGAGATTCCATTCTTAGAAACAATATGACCTAATATTTTACCTTGACGCACCATGAACACACACTTTTATGGGTTCAGACACACTCGATATTCTCTACACTTGTTGAAGATTTGTCTGAGCTCAGGGATGTGAAACCTTCTTTCTTGGGAATGAGCACATAAATCATCCACATACGCTTCTAAGCTCTTTCGCAACAACTCTTTGAAGACATGACACATGAGCCTTTGGAATGTTGCAGGTGCATTGGTGAGCCCAAATGGCATCACACGAAATGCAAAGATTCCCCACTCTGTGGCAAAAGCTGTTTTGTGTTGATCTTCTGGGGCAATGGCTACTTGATTGTAACCTGAAAATCCATCAAGGAAGCTATAAACTTCCTTGCCTGCAACACGCTCCAATAGATGTTCTGTGATTGGAAGTGGATAACTATCTCTAATCGTAGCGGCATTAACTTTTTTAAGGTTAATACACACTCGCAAGTTCTCGTTCTTCTTGGGTACCACTACAATGGGGGACACCCATTCAGTATGCTCAATCTCATAGATGAATCCAGCTTCAATCAGCCTATCAATTTCTTCTTTTATTTTGGCTGCATATGTATCATTATATGTGTAGGGCTTCTGTTTGGTGGGCTTGGCATCAGCAGTCATGGGGATAGTATGAGAACAAATTCTTGGATCTACCCCTTTCAAGTCTCTATAGTGCCACACAAACACATCCCTATATTCCCTTAATAGAGCTACAAGCTCCATTTCTTCTCTTGCACTTAGGTCATCTCCTATATATGTGCATCTCTCTTCGTTCTCTTCGATGGTCACTACAATCTTCTTGGTCTTTTCTTTATTATCATATGATTCTCCTATGATGGCCTCTCTCTTAGGCATTCGTACCAAAATTTTGCGGTCGTCAGCTTCATATTTCTTGAAGTTTTCTGGTACTTCAAACAATGATTCCTCCTCTTCTTGTTTCACTGCTTTTCTTTTCTTTTTCTTTTGACTGCTCTCATTTCCATCCTTTGAATTTACCGTTTTAATACTTGTGAGAGGTTCTTCTTCTTTCTGGGTGAACACTCCTATATCTTCTAGATAGTGCTGCTCTGAGTTAAAGCAATTATCCATCACAATGGACTCTATATCATCGTCATTCTCTTCTTCTTCTATGACATCACTAGGGTCACATTCTTCTAGCAAGGGCTGACACATGAACACTGAGATATCATAACCCTCCTCATCACAATGAGGTGTCCATTGTTCTTCATTGACAGCAATGTCCATGGTGGCTAAGATTTTTGGCCAGCCATGAGGCTCAAATTCCTCATCTGGAAAGATCATCAGTGTATAGGCTGGGTCTTTAATTGGTCTATCTCCTGGCGAAGTTCCTTCTTCTCTTGCCTTTAAACGTTTTTCCTCTTCCTCTGCGACCTTGCACATCCACAAATGAGTATCTTCATGCAACCATGATCGATCAGGTGAACTTTTAGAATGCACAGAGATGGAATCCTCTTTCGCTTTGTGGATAGAATTCCATTGTAGGGGTGGTACATCTCTGAAGGTGTAATCCTTCAAATTGTCCTTGGTGGTGACCCCTAAGTGCTGTAAGTACAAGGAGTTAGTTCCCCAATCCTGTACTATTTGCAATTGTCGTAGGAAGGGTCTTCCTAGGATCATCTCATAGACATTATTTTTCTCAAAGTCACATATAGCAAATGTATGTTCAAACTCCACACCACAAGTGGTTAGAGTTATCCCTTCTAGCAATCCTAGAGGTCTTTCAAAATGACCATCAGCCATTTGAAAGCTTCATTCTAGTTGGTCTTAATGTGGGCTTGCCCCATTGCTTCCACAAGGAGGTGGTCGCAATAGCAACACCAGCACCTGAATCTATGATTGCTTTGGTTGTGTAACCTTGGTAGGTGATTGGAAGATAAGTATTACCTTCTTCACCCTCACACATGTCCCCTATTTTTTCTAGAGGTATCTCTGGTACTTTTTGCTTAGAGCCTGTTTTTGGCATATTGGACTCAAGTTTTGGAACCTGATCCTTCACATGATTCCATAGCTCAGGTTTTGCTTTGAGCAGCTCTTCTACAATGAGGTGACACTGAACCTTAGTGTTCTTCACGACATCAGTGTTCCTTGGAACCACTGAGTCCCCATTTCTTACCAGTATTGTGGGAGCTCTAATCTGGAGAGATTCAGATTCCCATGGACTTGGAAATTGAGGCAGTTCTTCTAGGGTATTAGATTAAAAATCTAATCTTTCATCTTCTTGTTGTTCTGCTTCATCTCCGTAAATAGATGGAATGTCTTGGGGAAATTGATCATGAAGATCATCAATCTCAGGAATAGGAGGGGAGTTACCCTTCTCCTTGGCCCATTTTGCTTCTTGTATTTCCCGCAAGAACTCTCGAGAGTACTGTTGAATTGAAGGAGGTGTTCCAGCATCTGTGGAATTAGGAACATAAGCTCCCATTGGTGGTGAGCTTCCTCTTTCAATAACTGGTTGAGCCTGTGGAGGTAAAGAAACTTGTGGTTTGTTTACCTATTGCTCTAATCTTTCTAGTAAGCCTTGGAAATGCAAATCCGGTTTGACAGAGTTTGTCTGATTGAACTTTTGACTAGTCTCGAGTATAGCTTGAGCTTGTTCTACCATTTTCATGCACATTTTCCTCTGTTCAATCTCTAAATCTGCTCTAGGGTAACTCTTGTCTAGGTTTGTAGCTGTAGGACCTTTTTGAAGTCGAGCCTGGTAGGCCTTGAACATCATGTCCAAGCCTTCTGGGGTTGGATCTGCAAGAACAGACCGTGGTTGCGGTCTATTTACAATGGGAGGTGGGGTGGGATGAGGTGGAGTGGATGGAGTTTCGGCAATGCAATGTCTTCTATTTTTGTTTTCGCTTCTTTTAAGCTTTCTTCTAGTTCCGATAACTTTTTATTCCACTTGCGATTGTCCTTCTCTCTGGTATCCTTCCATGTTATTGTTTTCCTCTTACTAGGCTCTCCTGATTCACTCGACTCTGATTGTTTTGCTGGTTTATCCTGTTTTAAGGCTTGTGCTCTAGTGACAGCTTGTATAGGAGCCACATTGCTACTACTTGAACTTGAATCTGCCACTAAGCCTACCACATTAATGGGTGTAATCTTGGGTGCACTGGAGGGGTTTCTTGGACAATCTCTGGGGAGATGGTCTTTTCCACAATCAGGACAAAAAGCTTGTATTGTGATAGCCTGTCCTTGACTCGGAGATGGTGGGTGGGGACAATCACGAATGAAATGGTCACCTTGACATCTGAAACAAGATCCTCTAGGGGCTTGTGCTCATTTGTCTCAATTGGGGCCTAGGGTTAGGATTTGTGTACATGACATTGGAGTATTCTGGCTCCCAATTTTGCTCCATAGGTGGTGCCTCATATTGATACGAGTAAATCTCACTATGTTCAGGTGACTCTGTGTAATAAGCATGTGGACTACCTTCATGGGAGTAGTCTGAACTATGAGCATGAGAGTCATTATCTGGTATCAATGGGGTTAGTGGCACCAATGCTCTATTTGGATTTTCCTCTCCCACAACATATTTGACTGGAATCACGTTGGCAGGAGCTGGTGGTTGGTTTCCCAAGACTGGTTGTGGCCTATATTGTGCCTGATATTGCTGTTGTGGTCTATAATATGGCTGTTGGTATTGGTTTTGATACCTACCTGGTTGGTAAGGTTGTTGATAATTCTGTCTAACAGCCTGCCTATTATAGGGACAATCTTGAGCCGTGTGGTTCGTATATTTTCTCTCAATAGTGCAATATGGAGCATTCCTTTCTCTCATGTTCTGGTTGTGCAATGGGCATACATTAGCCATGTGGTCGCCTCCACAAGTATAACACCGATTCACTGGAGTGACTCTCTGTGTTTGTTTATTTTGGACTCCCAGCTTCTTGGCAACTTGCTCAGCTATCTCCTCTATTTCCGTGGAGATTTTTGAAGCATGACTAGTAGAACTATCTGAATCCTTATAGAGTTTGGATAATCCTAACTCCTCACCGAAGTTATCTTCTATGTCAATGCATGTCCGCACACACTCTTCTATGGATCTAGGCTCTTTCAAGTATACATATGATCTTAACTTTGTGCTCAGTAAGCCATCTAAGAACAAAGCCACTTGTTTGGCTGGTGTGGGTAGCTCTGGAGCAGGGCATCTTTCTAGGTACTGTCTAAACCTTCTACCTGCTAGTCACACTGTTTCTTAGGGTGTCTGCTTGAAGCTGTGGATCAAAGATGAAGTGTTATGCCTGATACCACTCTTGGAAAATTCTACAATGAATTCGTCTAGCACTTGACCTATATCGCGATAGTTGCGACTACTCAGTGGTTGAAACCAAGCTAAGGCAGTGCCCTTAAGAGTCAGACCAAATGCCTCGTACTGGGTGAACAAATCCTCAACCTGTTCAGCTCTTAACACTTGTTTGAACTCGGCCACATGATCATAAGGATCTCCTGACCCGTCAAAATAATTCTTCATTGCCTTGATCACTTGAGTGGGTCTAAGGGTTCTTGGGTGCTCTCGGGGTCTAGGCCACATGATCATAAGGATCTCCTGACCCGTCAAAATAATTCTTCATTGCCTTGATCACTTGAGTGGGTCTAAGGGTTCTTGGGTGCTCTCGGGGTCTAGGCCACATGATCATAAGGATCTCCTGACCTGTCAAAATAATTCTTCATTGCCTTGATCACTTGAGTGGGTCTAAGGGTTCTTGTTGCCTATGTGCTTGATATCTCTCTCTTTCAGGTCTTTCATTTTCAAATCCTGACCTATTCCTGCCCACTGTGTGTGCAAAACTTACCTCCGGTCTCTCTCTAGTTCTTTCTCTCTGGGCTTCATGAGCTTGGGATGATCCTACTCCTTGGAGGCCAAACATTGGATCTTGGTGGAGGGAAAATCAATTCATTCTTCCAAGTATATGAATGTCTATCATGTTTTGTTACCAAGAAAATTTTCTCTGACGTGTTATCCAGGTAGACAACTTTGCCTGGTATCTTTGGATCCTTGAACTCATAGATGATGACTATGCCCAATTGGCTAGGTTGCTCTGGCTTGAATCTCCAAAAGGCTTCCTCTGTTTTTGTATTCACAAATAGTTCTATGCTTTTGTTGTCTTGAGGGATCCAGTCTGGAGTGATCACTCTGGTCAAAACTGACTTGCCTCTAGGAGTCTGGGGTCCTTGTTCTACATTTCCTTGTTCTAGGTCTCCTATCTCATTCTCATGAATGATATTTCCAAACTCAGCGGTCCTATCTGGTTGGTTGGTAACCACATACATGGTTCCTTCCTTATCAATGTATGAACCCTCTTCGAACTTGACCACCGAGTGTTCAAGTCCAAAGGATTGATCTGGATTTTTGAGTTGGACCACTGATCGCCTCAGGCCATCCTCATAGATGCGAGCACCTAATCGGTTAGTCCGAATATATTCCAACTGTGTCTTATAGGGACCTTCTGGTGTTTGTAGATGGGCAGTCCCTGAGCCACCTGCAGGTTTCCCCATGCTAAAAGACATTTCTGAGTCACTTGTGTCTGAACTTAGTCTGTAAGGATGACCACTTAGTTGTTGTGCCCAAGACTTAGCTGTATGGTTGACACTGGATTGAGAAGATCTAATGCTTTGTCTATCCTTTCCTAGGTGTCTACCAGATCTCAGGTTCATAAGCTTTGGCTAAGAGTCCAAAATTTCCCCTTGGTATGGTTCAAAAATCCTTTGGAGTCCCCTTGGGTTCTTGGTTCCACCTGAGGGTCAACTTCAAAATATCCTATCTGAAACTCAACACATTATTCTTATAAAAAACAGTTGAGGCCGTGTAGGATTCAAAAAATGGACTTTGGATGAAAAAGTTATGTCAATTCAGGCTCCTGGGGGTCAAAACAGGCAAACAGGACCTTTTGGAAAAATTCGCGATTTTGTGAACTTCAAGAGAATCCCAATTTTGTGAATCTCAAGAGAATCGCGATTTTGTGAATCAGAGAATCGCGATGCTGTGAAGTCAAAGAATCGCGATGTTGAGCACAAAATCGTGTTTTTGAAAATCGCGATGTTGAGCACAAAATCGTGTTTTTGAAAATCGCGATGTTGAGCACAAAATCGTGTTTTTGAAAATCACGATGTTGAGCACAAAATCGTGTTTTTGAAAATCGCGATGTTGAGCACAAAATCGTGTTTTTGAAAATCGCGATGTTGAGCACAAAATCGTGTTTTTGAAAATCGCGATTTTGTCTCAGAGAATCGTGATTCACAAAATCGTGTTTTTCATAAAATCGTGGTTCTCAGAATCGTGTTTTTTTTACATGAAAATCGCGATTTTGTCTCAGAGAATCGCGTTTTCACAAAATCGTGTTTTTGCTAAAAATTGTGTTTTTTGCTGAAAATTGTGATTGGTGAGAATCGCGATTTTGAGCACAATCACAGAATCGTGTTTTCTCAGAATCGTGTTTTTGACATGAAAATCGCGATTTTGTCTCAGAGAATCGCATTTTCACAAAATCGTGTTTTTGCTAAAAATCGTGTTTTTTGCTGAAAATCGTGATTGGTGAGAATCGCGATTTTGAGCACAATCACAGAATCGTGTTTTCTCAGAATCGTGTTTTTGACATGAAAATCGTGATTTTTCAGAATCGTATTTTTTGGCTGAAAATCGTGATTTGTGAGAATCGCGATTTTGAGCACAATCACAGAATCGTGTCTTCTCAGAATCGTGTTTTTGACATGAAAATCGTGATTTATGAAAATCACGATGTTGAGCACAAAATCGTGTTTTTGAAAATCGCGATTTTGAGCAAAAATTCATGTTTTCACAGAATCGCCTTTTTCACAAAATCGTGTTTTTACTGAAACTCGTGATTGGTGAGAATCACGATTTTGAGCAAAGAATCGTGTTTTCATAGAATCGTGTTTTCACAACATCGTGATTCTCAAAATCGTATTTTTGGCTGAAAATCGTGATTTATGAGAATCGCGATTTTGAGCACAATCACCGAATCGCGATTCTGAGAATGACCATAGAATCGTGATCCTTTCAGCCAACTTTTAAGCGGGAAAACAGAAAATCGTGATTTTTCAAAAAATTTTGAATTTTCACAGAATCGCGATTTTCATCACAGAATCGCGT
>CM035408.1:211539510-211572010 GCA_020310875.1 Ceratopteris richardii
AGTCGAAATCATGTAACCTACGGTAGGTTGGCCTTTAGGTGGTGCTAAGTAGACATAATTGAGCCATTTCTCACATCCTTTGGCTGTCAGCATAATTTTTGTGTATTCTGGCCAAGACCTCCTTCGAAAGACAGGGCAGTAGCATGGGTTGTATTTGATATACAAAGGCATGTTATTCCACGTCCTTACCATCTCCGGGTAGGTTTCAAGCAGACGGATCCTCCAAGTAGGTTGATGTATATTCCCCTACTAGGCACTTGCAGGGATATCATCAGGTGCAAACTGTGTTGCCGAGGTTGGTTCTTTTGATGTGTGGTGCTTGATTTCAGCATTGTAATCCGCCATTAAGACACAGAATGGAACATACAAATCATCGGATGTGCCGATCCACCTATGATGGGAGAGGTTTCTAAAGTAATCCGATTTTATAACAACTTCTTCCAATCGTGGCATGGACGCGATTTGAATTGCAACTCTCTCATCGTGGGTTGGGGCCACTTTCTCTAATCGCTGCATCCATTCGGGAGCCTCTATCTCAATCGTGTCCATACCTTCCTCTGTTTGCTTACCCCCTGGTGCAGGCATTGGAACATAGGGTCTTCAAAGGTCTCTTCAATTTCAATGGGAACTAAATCCTCCGGTTCCGGCTCTACAAGGGGAGAGGGCTGACGCTCATACTCGAGGACTTTCTTTTGTAATTCTGCTAGTTGTGCTTTGAGTGCTGCTACTTCTTTAGTTGTGTCCGCAGTGGTTGTGACTTCTTTTGGTGGTTCAGGTTGAGCTTCCAGTTGCTTTAGTAGGTCGTCTCTTTCTTTTTCTAATGCTGCATGGGCTTCCAGGAGATCAGCATGGGTTTCTAATACGATTTGCATATTGGCCGATGAGATGGCCTTGAACTTCTCAGGATCAATTTCCTGAGGTGAACCCTCCATGGCGGCTTCCAAGTTTTCTTCATTCTGATTCTGGAGACGTTTATTTAGTGCTGTAGACATGTGTTTACGTAAGAGGGCCAAGTTGCGTCGAAGTTTGAGATTCTCTGTTATCTGAGCGTGTAGCATATCATCCATTTGTTGTTTTTCTTCTGTATCTGACTGGGGCGGATTGGCCACTAACTGCTTATGTTGTTCTCGTAGGGTAGTATACTGCTGTTGTAATAGCCGCTTCTCCTTTTCTAAATCAATGAATTTTCCTTGTAAGGTTTCATGGCTACTGAACAGACTGGTATGTTGAGCATCTAGGTGCTGGTAATGCTGCTGTAGTTGGGACATACACTGGTACATGTTATTAAATACGTTATTACCAGGGGTGGATGTGGGAAAGTTGTTGAATGCAGAAGGGAAGGGAAAAGGGAATGGGAGCGTGTATGCTGTGCTTGAAAAGGGTGAAGTTGGTGGTGGGGGAATGGGAGATTGTGGACGTATGGGGGGAGGGGGAGGTGCGGAGGTGGGCGATATGTCCATGAAATCAAAAGTGGATGCAATCATGGGTGTGATTGTGAACATGGGAATTGTGGGTGCGGTGATAGTGGTGAAAGTGTACAGTGGTGTGTGCAATTGTGAATACGAACCGCCAAGAAGTGTGATCGGGGGAATGGGGTTTTCCATGGCTGCGGTTAGAATTACTGTGTCCGTGGTGGTGTATACAAGAGAGGTGGAGATAGAGTGTGTGGGTTGTGTGGGTTGACTGATGGTCTGTGCGTCGGTATGGGTAGTGGACTCTGGGGCGGTGACAGTAGTGGTGACACTGGTAGTGGGAGGTGAATGTGGTGGAGTTGGAGGTAGGGGTGGTAAAGGGGGTGAATGGGGTGCACTTGATGTATGGGCTTCCTCAGTATCATGAACGGTGTGCGCTGTGCCCGTGGTGGTGGATGTTCCCTGTGGTTCTGATACTAATACATTCATTTGTTTTCCTGATCGAGGGGGACGTCTGCCATACCTTCGCTCTGTTCTTCGTGATTGTGCAAGGGCGGTATGCATCGTCTCCGGTACCCCCAACGCATTGGCTATCATGTCAAGGGTCGCTATGTATTGCTCGTCCACACCTTCCTCCTCGAGGATTTGGTTCATGAGGGCTTTTCCTGCTGCTAGGGATAGTCTGTGTTGCTCTTGAACTCTATTGATGGTATCATACAACTTTTTCAATTCCTTCGTATAAGTTGGTGCTCCTTCAAGCTCCTGTAGAACTTCTTGCTCATATTCATGCGCTTCCTCGTCAGAAAATCCTTCTTGTTCCTCTTCTTGTTCTTCTTCTTCATCCTCAGCTTCCACCACTTCTGGTTGTCTAGGATGGGGTTGGTCTGTAGCAGTTTGTTGCCCACTGGCTTGCTCTGCCTCGACTTCCGCATTAACAGCCTCGATTATTCTGGCGACCTCTTCATCTGTTAACTCATCTAGCGTGAAGCCATGAGGGAACTCCAGATCAGTGGGTACTGGAGGGAACACCAGATTCGGCCCTTGAGTGCTATGCCTTGGTAGTCTGATAGTGAATGGTTGCACTCGCCTTGGCAGTCTTGGAGTTGTTTCTGGTGTTAGTGTTTGTCACTCTAGCACAATGGTGAGTACCAACGTGAGAAGATTCACCTCATAATTGTCAATCCGTGGAGACGTGAGGACTAGTATGAAGACTATGAGCAAGTGAAGGCACAAATGTGTGAGTGAGAAGCACACAAGCATGCACACACATACACACACACGCGCACACAAGGCAAGAACAAGGAGAGGAACAATGGAGTTCTTTGCATTAGTCAAAAAGTCTCTTACATAAGCTCAATTCACAAACAATCTACCCTCTAAAATGAGCTCTCTAGCTCTTTTTATAGTTTTCTAACTAGCTTTGGTCTTGTCCAGACCTAGTGTCTGGCCTAGTTAAAAATTAGGTTCTAGAGCCTATTTGAGGGCTCAAACAGAGTCTAAAAATTATGAAAATTGATATGTAGCTAGTTTTAATACTCCTCAAGTTGGAGGACTCCTCGGCTTGCACAAAATGGAGTATATTCTACCAAAAACGGAATTTACAATGTTTGTGTAGTGATTAAAACCACTTGAGTTGTAAATGGTCCATGGGAAAAAATGATTGGGCCTTGTTGCCGTATTGTGCATGACTCCTCCGTTGCGCTAGTATGCCCTTTATCTGACTTGTATGCCAATACTCCCCCCTTCCTAGCGTCTGTCGCCCTTGATAGACCTCTGTTCTATCGGGTGGTCGATATAGTATTGGATGACATTGGTGGCAAGTTCGTGTTCTCCTATCCTTAAGCCTCTTGCTAGATCAGCTTCCAATGCATCCCAATTTATTGCGCCAGGGGCCTCTGGTTGTGGGGTGGTGTAGTACTCAGAGTACATTGCTTGTTCACAAGCAAAGAGATGGAGCAGGTGTGTTGGCTTCGGTGCGAAGATCTCCGAGTGATACTCCCAGAAACCTGATCTGAACATTTCTTCGAAGGTCTGTTTGTAACATGCAGGGAGGTATTTGATGCGTGCATGCCAGGCGTAAGCCACACGAATATTGGGGGTGGTGCTCATGTCATACACCAAATCATAATTTCCATTGCTAAACCCCGGGAGACGTACCTGTGGTGCGGCTGCATTTCTAAAAGTTTTCAGGACTACCTACATCATATCTAAAATTTTAAGCATCATTTGAGCTGCTACATCTGGCATGGGCTTCAATCGCGGCATCCAATGGCGAATTGTTCCCATCATGTATGCTACCGACGGTGGTCCCTGTGGTGGCACAATGTACGGGTAGTTTAGCCATTCCTTGCATTGCGCGTTGTTCTACACTTTGATATTGAATGCCTTCCAAGACCTGCGGCGTGGAACTGGACCGTAGCATGGATTGTATAGGAGATGTAAAGGCGCGTTGTTCCATGTGCGTAGCATTTCTGGATATGTCTCTAGAAGTTTCTGCCGCCAGGTGGGTTGACGAATTTTGCCTTTTTGCGCCTCTAGAGGAAGGTCTTCGGGTTGAAATTGGGTAGCAAAGGTAGGAATCTGACCCGTGACTCTCTGTATTTCTGCATTATAATCAGCCAAGATAATATAATAAGGCCTGTATTGGAGTTCGGATGAGAGGATAAGGCGTCTCGATGACAGGTTCTTGAAGTAAGCAGATTGTAGCACAGTTTCCTCTATGACCCTCATGGCCTGATTTTGCACTACTGTGCGCTCTTCGTGAGAACTCCCGATTTCCTCCACTTGACGTAGCCATGGAGGCCGTGGTGCCTCGAATGTGTCCTGAGCTTCTTCCGTTTGTTGGCCTCCTGGGAAGGGTTGTGGGTCGTATTCTTCTTCAAATGTCTGTTCCACAGGAATTTGTACTACTTCTTCGTCGGTGGGAGCCTTTGGAGGGGAAGGTGGTCTCTCATATTGTAGTAGACGTGCTTGCAATTTGGTGACCCGTTTCTGGAGATCTTTTAAGGCCTCTGAGTCTGTGAGAAGTGAAGCCGCGGAGGAGGTGGTTTGAGAGGCTGCTGTTGTTTCTTTTTGGTGTTTCTGCTTCAGTTGACCCAGTTCTTCTGATAGCAGGTCATGTGCTTCAAGCAGCATGGCATAGTCTTCCAATATGATCTTGATATTGTCGGGGGTCACTGCTTGAAACTTTGATGGGCTGATGGGTGCCCCAGGTGTGCTTTCAATAGCTGCTTCTAGGTTCTCTTGATTTTGTACTTGCAGGCGTCGATTCTCTTCCTGAGCGGCCGCAAGATGTCGCTTGAGTAGGGCCATATTTCGCTGAAGCTTTGAATTGCGTTCCAGCTGTGTCCGTAGGTGACCTTCTACCACTTGTATTGCTTCCTTATCTGTGTTCTGCAACTGTACCTCCAATATGCTATGAGCCTCTTGGAGAGTTTGGAATTGTGTGCGGAGGCGAGCATTTTCGTCCTCTAGTGCAGCAAGGCGGTGTTGTAGTGTCTCCGAGTGCTTTTGCAAGCGTTCATTCTGTTGCTGGAGCTGATTATAATCTGTCCTCAAGTTTGATATACAAGCTAGCATGGTGTCCAATGCATTGCCTATAGATGAGGGGGTGGTGTTTACAATGGAAGATGCATGGGAAGGGAATTGGGGAAGGGGAAGAGTGAATGATGTGTCTATTGAAGACGCGTGTGTGGGTGAAATTGGTGGAGGGGGAATGGGAGGGGGTGGAAGCGTGGGGGGGAGGGGGAGGTGCTGTGGGTGGTGAAATGTCCATACTTTCAGGAGTGGGTGTGAGTGTGGGGTCTACCATATACGTTGGAATGGTAGGTGGTGTGTGTGTGTGAAAGTGGTGAATAGATGAGAGGTGGGGTGGGGAGCTGAAAATAAAGGGAATGGTTGAGACCTGGGTTGAAAAGTTTTAACAAGGAAGTTATGGAGGGATTGGAGAAGTGGAGAGATGGATGTTGGGGGTTGAGGTTGTAGAGTTGAGGAGGGCATGAAGGGTTGCGTGGTAGCAGGGAAACCCATGAATATGGACCTAGGGTCAGGATGACCTATGGCTGAGGGCATGGGGGATGGTTGTCCTAGGGCAGGCTCTATGAGCGATTCGGTGGATTGTGTAGTGATGGGGGTTGCTTCATAGATTGGGTTATCAGTGGTGGAGAATAGGGTTGAACTAGAGATGGGAGTACGGAAGATGAAGGTTGGTTCGGTGGGTTGAGTGATCGAGGTGATTTCCACTGTTTCTGCTCTAGGAGGCGATGGTGGGGGTGTGGGTGGTAGTGGCTCGGTGGATTCCTCATGGGTGACTGGGTGCTCTTGGCTAGCCGTTTCGGTTGCTTGGGAGGTTGTCCTAATGGGTTCAGATGTAATAATTGGCTCTTCTGCAGTTGTAATGGGGATCTGGATATTCTTACCTGAGCGTGGTCGTGTCTGGAATCTTCGTGGATCATATTGAACTGGAGACCTCCTAATGGCAGTCGGCACTGCTTCCACTACCCCATATGTTTCTGCCATCAATAAGAGACCTTCACTATATTCTGAGTCAACTCCTGCTTCTTCCAATAGCTGAGTCATGAGTACTCTACTGCTCTCTTCGGTGAGTAGTTGTTGCGATCGCACCCGTTCCATAATTTGATACAGCCTTCGGAGTTCTGCTGTATAGGCTGGGGCTTCAGTGGTCTCCTCTTCATATGCTCCTTCTTCTTCTAGGTGTCCTTGTTGTTGGCCTTGCTGGGCGTCGCTCTAATGTACATGGCGGTCGTCTGTAGATTTTCTTCTCCTTTGTGAAGATGTGCCTTGTTCTTCTGCATCTGAATAAAACTCTACATCAGAGAGTTGTGTACTTTGTAAGAATGCTTCGAAGTCCTGGGGATCCATTCCTTCAGTATCTCCAGTTGTAGCAAATTCAAATTCAGGTGGAGCAGGAGGAGCTGAAGGGGTAGCTTGTGTCGTAGTTTAAGATCCAGACCTGGGTATCCTAATGGTAAAGGGAGGTAGAGTGGTCTCCCTTCGTGGCGATACCTCAGGAGTAGTCAGAACTTCCCTTGTCTGGACACAAGGGATCGCACCCCTCATGCGCTTGGATTGATGTGTGGACGTCTTGAGCTTCTTAAACATTTGTAGTTGTGCCCAAGTTAAGGCACGTTCAATGGGAACATCGTATGCTAGGCACCGGTAAATAATGCGTGTGATTGCACAGCAACCGTTCACCACTAATTTCCTAGAAGACCTTTTATTTGCTTCACACAATTGATCTATAATCCATACTGGCAGCTTAATTGGTAACGCACCTGCTTCCGCTAAGTAGAGAGCGAACCAGATTCTTTTGTGTGGTTGTGTGAAGCGGTCTTGGCCGGGGAAAGCAAAATGTTGCATGCACATACGGAGAGGGATGGACACGTTTGGTGTGAGTGCTGCCATGTCTTTAAGCTTCAATAGTTTCCTATCCTTCATGTTAGTAGGAACGAGAGCATCCTTTTCAGAGGGTACATGTGTGCGGTGCATATTCAAAGCATCGCTCACCAACTCCACAGTAAGTTCAAACCTCTTCAACTCGTTGTTGCCCAGCAAGGAAGGAAGAACAAATGATCCTGGTTTGTCCTTTTCTTCATTTGCTTGTAATGTGGAGACCAAATAGTAGCATCGGAGGATATCTGGTTTAGGTAGTTGTGCTTCAAAGTATTCTGCTAGCCCTGCACGTTGCCATATGGTCTGGAGATCCTCGGTGTTCTGTAGAGTCTCGAACTCCTTGGAGAAAAATTGGAATCGAACCCATGATCTGTCATACTCGCACTTAGACTCCCATATATACTTGGCCTCTCCTAATGGATCTGGCATGCCATTGAACCAATGAGAATTGGCATGGACTCTTTCTGTGATCCCTGTGGGTGGATCCGGTACCGGGATTTGCTGAAGGTGTTGTAGCTCCACAGGTCGTTCAGTTGGTGGCACATCCACAGGTAGACTATCCACATCGATTCCTGTAGTAAGTATTCCTACTTGTGAGCTCGGACCTGTCGCTTCTGCCATGTTACTTCTTGCCTTCTGATTCTGTGAGAATATAGAAACATGTGTTAATATTGTAAAGGACAAGTTAGAATCGTTTTTGTCCCCATTACAACATTATCATGAGGTTCGGGAGAGATTAGTAGGTTAATAAGTGCTCGGTGCTTGTGTGTGTAGTTAGGAATTGGTTGGACCTAAGAACTAAGTGGAATTATGTAGTGTGAGAGTGACGTAGTTAGTAGGTGGGCATGGATTTACAACTGGGGTCTGGGGGTTTTTTACAAGTTTTAGGTTTCCAAATACAGTGGATGGCTTTGGGTCTTGGTTTTGTGGAGATTCGGGAGGGTTGCATGAGTAATTCTGCTGGGAGTTGTTGTGCCATTGGGACCCATTTACGAGTGAGTCTGTGCGTGCTTCTAGGTGGTAGTGTGTTCGAGTGTATCAGACAAGAGTGGGTGGCGGCTGCTTGAGCGAGTGAACCCTGTCATGTATGATGTGAATTGTGTGGGGATAGTTGAGCCCGCAAGCAAGCCTTAGGCACCCAAATTTGTCTTGATTGTGGGTCAGCCTTCATCGACTTCTTGGGTACCCAAATAGACTTCACTTTCTCAACAGAGGTTTTAGGAGTCCTCTTATTAGCATCAAGTTGTTGATTACTAATAGGAAGTTGAGACCGTTGTTGCGACTTAGTTACGATCGGCAGCTCGCCTTTCCGCACCCACATTTGTTTCATCGACTGAGTTGTTTTGCTTCGCGCGTTCTTTTGGTCTCTTGCCTGGAGAGTCTTCAATGATTGATCTGCCCTTAGTTGTTGCCTCCTTCTGGGCTTTGGAAAAGAAGAGAGTTCCATTGTGGTTCTGACTCCTTCTTTGAGATCCTCATTCTTCTGCATCACATAGCCTTGGACAAGAACAACATGGTCAACTTCATGTGCACCCCTGGAGGGACCAGGAGTCCGTGTCTTTTCTAGTTCCTTGAGTGCTCCATTATTTAACTCAATTGTAATTCTTGTCTGATTCACCCATACCTGAAGAATTCCACTTCTTAGGTTTAAGTTGACTGCTTGGTTATAGATCCAGTCTTGACCCAAGACAAGAGGTTCAGTGAGGTCCTCATCTTGACACACTAGTACTTTAACTGTCAGTGCCTCATCATGAATATAGAGGGGAAGTTCCACCTCGCCCATGCAAGGGGTTTCCACGCCTCCCAATCCTATGAGATATGCTTCCACAGGATTGACAGTTAACTGCAACTCTTGACAGTAAGACAATTTAACAGCACTAGTGGCTGCACCTGAGTCAATCAAGGCTCTTACAGTCCTTGCACTCTTTCCTTGTCCTATATCTAAGGTTATGAAAGGACGTCGATCAGTTATCCTATGTGAGCTAACACCTGAAACTTCACACATAGCTACGTCATATCCTTGATCTGCATATGCATCTTGCCTAGGGTGCTCTCTACCTTGTCTTCTTAATTTCAATCTCCGTATGCGCTCTAGGGCTTCTGCTTGAGCTTCTTCTCGAATTCGTTTTTCCTCCTCTTTACGTTGCTTAGCAGTGTTGAGTCGACTTAGCATTTCCTCTGTGAGAGGTTCCTGATACAACTTGACTCTGCATCCGCTAATATAGTTTGGGAGAACATCACCCTCTAAAGTGGCTAGTTGTACTGCTCCACTCGTGGAGATCCTATTGATGATCATAGGTCCGTAGCCTCTCTTCTCCAGTTTCCTTGCGTGTTGTTTCAATGTGTAGACTAAAACTAAGTCGCCTGCCTTTAAACCTTTATCCTTAACGTGGGCATCAAAGTATGCCTTCTGTCATTTCTTAGCTGCATATATCCCTGCAGCTGCTCTCAGTCTTGTTTCTCCTAATCATTCAAGGTCAAAAAGTCTAGAAGAGAGTTCATGACCCGTCCATTCATGCTCTTGTGCCACTTTCAATGTAGGTATTAAAAAGTCTAAAGGTAGCACAACATTTTGACCAAACACCATTTGAAAAGGAGTGGCTTGGAGTACCGTTTTGTAGGTGACTCGGTATGCCCAAACAGCATGGTGTAGCTGTTTGTCCCAATCAGAGCGTTTATTATTCACGAGCTTGGTCAACACATTGCACAGAATCTTGTTTGTGCTTTCGGCTTGCCCATTAGCTTGTGGGTGGTAGGGGGCAGACTTCTTATGAACTACCAAGACTTCTTGGAGCAGATTTTCAATTACTTCATTCAAGAAGTGAGTGCCTCTATCACTTACTAACTCTATAGGTAGCCCGTATCTTGTGAATACATTCTCAAACAAAAACTTAGCTGTTGTTTGAGCATCGTTCTTCGTTGTGGCTTTTACCTCTACCCACTTTGTTAGATAGTCTGTCGCAACAATGATATATTCTGCATGGGAACCCTTAGCTGGGGGATTAATAGGACCTACGAAGTCTATTCCCCACTTAGAGAATGCACGTCCACCCATCATAGGTTTCAGTAGCATCTCATCTTTACGTATAGGATACTGAGTTCTCTGGCAAACGTCACACCGTTTCACATAGGTATGTGCATCCATGTGAAGGGTCGGCCACCAGAAGCCCGCAAATAGTATTGCCTTGATCACCCGATCTGGTCCAAAGTGTCCTCCTGCTACACCTTGGTGAGCAGTGTCCAAGATCTTGAGATACTCACTCTCATGGACACATAGTCTCAAGTAACCATCTTTACCACGCTTGTATAGATTATCACCAATGAGTGAATAATCATGGGCCTCTTGTTCTAAACTCCTTTGCCTAGCCAGAGTCATGTCTGGAGGGAATGTTCTCGTCCTTAAGAAGGATACTAGAGGTTCACTCCAATCTGGCACTATGGACACTTGATAAAGAGTGGCATGTTCCACAGGTGGTTTAGTGCAACAGATTGGGCATTCCTTGCACATCTTGTGGACATCAGCTTCCATAGTTGGCCAATGCACTCCGAGTCTTCTTAGTGTCTGTAGGGTTCGTTGTTTTGAGTAGTGTTGCTCTAATGCACCTACATGTGCTAATTGCAACCATTTTGCGTACTCATCCTCTTCCACACAACAGGCCAAGATCCCTTGATCTGTGTGCTTGTACATACTTCCAGCCATGATGTGATACTTTTGGGCTTTTACTACCTCCCTATCCTGCGTGTTTATTACTGGATGGTTAGGTCCGTATGTCAATACTGGCACTAATGGCTTAGCCCACTGCGGTACCACTTCCAAGTTAAACAAGTAAGCATCAGGAAGGTCATCAAATACTCCTTGTGGGGCTTCTCCAGATGTGAGCCTAGAAAGATGATCAGCTCTCAAATGAGTCCTCCCTTTCCTTACCACAACCTCAAAATCATATTCCATTAGCAAGAGAAACCATCTTACTAATCTTCTTGTATTGCATGGCTTGTTTACGAGATATAACAATGCTTGGTGGTCAGTAAAAAATTTAAACTTATTTGCAAGCAAATAGTGTCTAAATTTCTTAACTGCATATACCATGCTTAAGCCTTCTCTCTCAGTAGTGGTGTAATTTCGTTCAGCTGCATTCAATTGTCTACTAGCATAGGCAATTGGAAGATCCATATTACCTTCACCAGTAGGTTGTGCAAGCACACATCCAATGGCATAATTGGATGCATCCACATGAACATGGAAAGGCTTATTCCAATCCGGTGTGGTTAAGATTGGTGCTGAACATAATCGCCGTTTAAGCTTATTGAAGGAATTCTCACATTCCTCAGTCCACTCAAAGTTTGTCAGAAGTCCGTACTGGGGCTTTGCAATGATGGCATACATGTGTATAAATCGTCGGTAATAACCACAATGCCCCATGAAAGCTTGTACTTCCTTGACATTCTTTGGCCTAGGTAATTCGGCTATAGCTCTTACTTTCTCTTCATCCGTACATATGCCATTCTTTGACACTATGTGTCCTAGAATTTTTGCCTTGCCTGACCATAAAAACACATTTTTCTGGGTTTAGGTAGACTTGATATTCTCTGCATTTGTCAAAGATTTGTCTGAGTTCAGGAATATGGGTTTGTCTAATATTGGAATGAGCACAAAGATCATCAACATAGACTTCTAAATTCTTCCTCAGGAACTCTTTAAATACATGGCACATCAGCCTCTGGAAGGTTGCTGGTGCATTGGTAAGCCCAAATGGCATTACCCGATAGGCGAATATGCCCCATTCAGTGGCAAAAGCCGTTTTATGCAGATCTTCTGGTGCAATGGCCACTTGATTGTAGCCAGAGAACCCATCTAGGAAGCTGTACACTTCCTTGCCTGCCACCCTTTCTAATAGATGCTCAGTGATAGGAAGCGGATAGCTATCTCTAATAGTGGCTGCATTAACCTTCTTCAAGTTAATGCAAACTCGTAATTTGCCGTTCTTCTTGGGCACCACCACAATGGGGGATACCCATTCAGTGTGCTCAATTTCATAGATAAATCCGGCTTCCACCAAGCGGTCTATCTCTTCTTTGATCTTAGCAGCATAGTTATCATTATATGTGTATGGCTTTTGCTTAGAGGGTTTAGCATCTGAGGTCATGGGAATTGTGTGTGAGCATATGTCTGGGTCAACACCCTTAAAATCCTTATAGCTCCACGCGAATACATCTCCGTATTCTCTTATCAAGGCTATCAGCTCTTGTTCTTCTTCTTCTGTTAGGTCATGACCTATGTATGTGCATCTTTCTTCTCCTTCCTCGATGGCGACAACTATTTTCTTGGTAGTTTCCTTGCTATCATAGGCTTCTCCTGCTTGTGCCTCACGTTTAGGCATTCTTATCATGACCCTCCTATCGTCTATCTCATATTTTTTAAAGTTTTCAGGGACCTCAAACGAAGATTCTTCTGCCTCCAGCGTAACTTCCTTCTTCTTTCTTTTCTTTCCTCCGCTTTTAGAAGCTACTTGTGTGGCTAACCTCACCTCATTTGTAAGCTCTCCGTGCCTCTGGGGTTGAAATTCTACTTCATAGAAGTATTCTTCATCTGATGCAAAGGGTGGGTCCATAATGATTGACTCTAGATCGGAGTCACTTGCATCCTCAAATGCATCAGGGCTAGGTTCGCATTCTTCTAGAACTGCCTCTCCCATGATTGGCTCTATGGAGAAAACTGAAATGTCATAGCCATCCTCATCACAGTGGGGTGTCCATTGTTCTTCATTGATGGCTACATCCATTGTTGCTAGGATTTCTGCCCAGCCGTGGGGTTCGAATTCTTCGTCAGGAAATACTACAGGTGCATAGGCTGGGTCTTGACTGGGTCTACATGTTTCGTTTGCACCTATATCTCTGGCCTTTTCTCTTTTCTCCTCTTCTACTGCTACTTTGCACATCCATAAGTGGGTGTCTTCATGCATCCATGAGGATCCTGATCCTATGGAATGCACAGATTCCGTATCATCTTTGGCTCTATGGATGGGATTCCATTGAATAGGAGGAACATCTCTATGAGAGTAATCTTTGAGATTCACTTTGGTCGTAACACCCAAGTGTTGCAGGTACAAAGAATTGGTTCCCCAATCCTGTACCACTTGCAACTGTCGCATAAAAGGTCGTCCCAAGATCATTTCATAGGCATGGTTCTTGCTAAAATCACATATAGCAAATGTATGCTCAAACTCGACACCACAAGTGGTGAGAGTTATTCCTTCTAGCAATCCTAAGGGTCTCTCTATGTGACCATCAGCCATTTGCAATTTCATCCTTGTGGGCCTGAGTGCTGGCTTGCCCCAACGCTTCCATAGGGAAGTGGTGGCAATTGCAACTCCTGCACCTGAGTCCAAAATTGCCTTGGTGGTGTGCCCCTGGTAGGTAATGGGAAGATAGGTGTTCCCTTCTTCACCTTCACAAATGTCTCCTATCTTATCCAAGGGTATCTCTGGCACTGTCCTATGTGATCCTACCTGGGAACGAGGTTTTACTATCTCGGGCACTTGATTGGCTACATGTTTCCACACTTCTGGTCTAACCTTAAGCAGCTCTTCCAAAGTGAGATTGCATTGCACTTTGGTGTTCTTCACTACCTCTGTATTCCTAGGTATGACTGAATCTTCGTTTCTTACCATGACTGTAGGTGCTCTCATACAGGTGGACTTTGCTTCCCATGGGCCTGTGAAATGGGGTAGTTCTTGTAAAGAATTAGACTCGAAGTCTAATCTTTCTTGAGATTGGGTGCTCTCCTGCTCCCCATAAATGGATGGGATGTCTTGTGGGAATTGGTCATGTGCATCATCCACAAGTTCAATGGGAGGAGGGACTTCACTTTCCTTAGCCCATTTTTCTTCTTGAATCTCGCGTAGGAATTCTGGTGTGAACCGATTCATAGAAGATGATGTGTCTGGCTCCGTAGAGTTAGGCACATAGGCTTCAGGCACATAGGCTTTCTGGGTAGGAAGACCTGCTCTTTTACTAGCCTTGTCATGGTGTTGAGGGGCGAGTTCCTTTTGTGTTTGTGCCATTAGATTCTCCATTCTTTCTAGGGAAGGGGGGTTGCCTGGTTTAGTGGAATTGGGCACATAAGCTTGCAATGGGGGGTGGGTCATGTTTTTGCTTGCTTTATCTCTTTCTTGATTTTTTTCTTCCTTGGCAGATCTTGCAATTATGCCCTCTAACTTCTCTAGAAGTCCATCCAAGTGTAATTGCGTCTTGGCTGAGCCCGAGTAATTGAAAAGGCGACTGGCTTCAAACATAGTCTGAGCCAATGCGACCATTTTCGCACAAAGCTTGATTCTTTCTATCTCTAGGTCAGCTCTAGGGTAACACTTGTCATGATCCGTGACATTTGGCCCTTCTTGGATTCTAGCCTGATATGCTTTAAGCATCATGTCTATGTCTTCAGGAGTGGGATCAGCTAATACTGATCCTGCTCGGGGTGGTGGGTGGGTTACGTGGGGTGTATTAGAGGGTGGAGGGATGGAGGGTGATGGGGATGGTAGCGGTGGGAATGTGTGAGAGTGCGGTTGAGATGTGATCTCTATGATTTTGGCCTTGGTTTCTCGTAGACTTTCCTCTAGTTCACTCATCTTCTTTGCCCATTGCCTTTTCATTCTTTCACGACTATCTCTCCAAGCTCTAGTTCTTTTCTTTGTCATGCTCTCGGTTTCACTAACTTCTGGGCTCTTTTCCTGGCTTACCCCCTGGTTTTGCTGCAATGCCTAAGCTCTAGTCACTACTTGTACTGGTGCAGTGGAAGTCACACTCCCTGAGGAGTCTACTACTAACCCAATAACGTTAATAGGAGTGACTTTTGGCATATTATTAGGATTTTTAGGGCAATCTCGTAAGAGATGCTCTTTCCCACACTCTTGGCAATAGCCTTGGATCGTTACTGAATGGGGTTGTGTAGGTGGAGGCAAGGGACAATCACGAATGAGATGATCACCCTGACATCGGTAGCATGGTCCTCTAGGGAATGGGGTTCTTACCTGCCTAGGTTGGGGTCTAGGGTTGGGGTTTGCATACATGACATTTGTGTAATCTGATTCCTAACTAGGTTCATTTGGCTCTTCACTATAGTAAGACTCACCATGTTCAGGAGACTGCATGTAGTATGCCTGGGGACTATCAACATGTGTAGAATCGAAGCTATGGTCACTAGGATCACTTTCTGAAAGCAATGGTGTTACAGGGACTATAGCTCTATTCAGGTTTTCTTCTGCTGCTGCATATTTTACTGGGATCACCTTAGCTGGGGCAGGGGGTTGTTGTGCTAACACAGGCTGAGGTCTTTGTTGGTTTCGGTATGGTTGCTGATAAGGTTGCTGTGGCCTGCCATATGGTTGTGGAGGGTACTAGTTCTGGTATCTTCCCTGCGGTGGATAGGGTTGAGGGTAAGTTTGCCTAACTGTTTGCTTATTGTAGGGGCAATCTTGTGCGGTGTGATTGGTGTATCTCCGTTCTATGGTGCAGTACTGGCTACTAGGATTTACTTGGGGCTGAGTCATAATGGGACATACGTTCGCCATGTGGTCGCCACCACAAGTATAACACCTTTTCACAGGGGCAAACCGTGGGATTTGTTTGCTAGTTACACCTAATTTCTGAGCTACTTTCTCTGCGAGTTCCTCGATTGATGTGGATTGCGTGGAAGAGAGGTTAGAGGCACTATCTGAATCTTTGTATATCTTGGAAAGCTCTAACTCCTCCCCTAGGTTATCCTCGATGTCAATGCACATGCGTACACACTCTTCTATGGTCCTAGGGTCCTTCAAGTACACATAGGATCTTAACTTTGTACTCAGTAATCCATCCAAGAATAAAGCCACTTGCTTAGCTGGTGTGGGGAGCTCCGAAACAGGGCATCTTTCAAGATATTGCCTAAATCTTCGTCCTGCAAGTCTCACGGTCTCTTGAGGGGTTTACTTGAAGCTGTGAATCAATGAGGAGGTATTATGTCTTATGCCACTCTTAGAGAATTCAATAATGAAAGCCTCCAGGAGTTGGTCTATGCTCCTAAACTGTCTCTCATTCAATGGTTGGAACCACGTAAGGGCTGTGTTCCTAAGGGTTAGACCAAAGGCATTATATTGTGTGAACAGGTCCTCCACTTGTTCTGCTCTCAATACTTGCCTAAACTCTGCCACATGATCGTATGGGTCCCCTGTGCCATCAAAGTAATTTTTCATGGACTTAACTAGCTGAGTTGGTCTCAAAGTCCTTGTGTGCTCTCTGGGTCGGGGTAGAGGGAACTCATCGGCATTTCTTTGATTCCTGTGAGCTCTATGTATCTCCGATTCCATCCTATTTGTTTCCATCCTTGTTCTTTCTCTGCCCCCTGGGTTAGCAAAGCTTACTTCTGGCCTATCTCTACTTCTGTCTCTTTGAGTTCCATGAGCTTGGGATGTTCCCGCTCCAGGGTGACCGTAGGACACATTTGATCTTGGTTGGGGGAAAATGATTTCACCTTTCCAAGTGTAAGCATGCCTATCATTTTCTGTCACCACGAAGATCCTCTCTGAGGCGTGATCTAAGTAGGTCACTCTGCCTGGGCTATCAGGATCCTTAAGCTCATAGATCATGATTGTTCCTATATCAAATGGCCAATCAGATTTATATCTCCAAAAGGCTTCTTTAGTTTCTCGGTTCAGAAGAAGATCTATGCTCTTATTATCTTGGGGAATCCACTCCGGTGTGATAATCCTCGTAAGAACAGATTTCCCTCGAGGGGTCCTCGGTTCTACTCCCATGTTCTCTTGCTCTAGGTCATCTAAGTCCGATTCTGGGACTACATTCCCAAATTCATCAGTCCTATCGGGATGACTGGTGACTACATATATTGTCCCTTCCTTGTCTACGTACGCTCCGTTTTCGAACTTGACAGCTGGGTGCTCTAGTCCAATGGATTGATCAGGATTCTTAATCTGTACCATAGATCTTCCTAGGCCGTCCTCATAGATGCTGGCACCTAATCGGTTGGTCCTAAGGTATTCCAACTGCGTTTTGTAAGGGCCTTCCACCCTATGTAAATATGGCACCCCAGAACTTCTTGTAGGTCTCTCCATACCGTGGGACGTCTCAGACTCGCTAGTCTCAGAACTAGGGTAATACGAATGATGGCTCAACTGCTGGGCCCAAGACCTCGCAGTATGATTGACACTAGCCTCCGAAGATCTAAGACTTTGTCTGTCTCTCCCTAGGTGTCTTCCTGACCTAAGGTTCATATGCCCTTTGTACGTTGCTGATTCTTTGGTACCAGTCACTTGTTTCTTTTAAGTTCCTTTGGATGTGTTTTCTTGTTTTTAATTAAGCGTCATCAGGAGCACTTTCGTGGGTCGTACTTGATGTTCTGCGTCCGCTTAGTTTAAGTTCTTTTCCTTTAAGTTATCCATTGACTACAACTTAGCCTACCCTTGCACTTGAGAAATTAAGGGCTCTTCAAACTTGAGTGTTCCTATCGTACCCCTAGTCAATCAGAACAACTACTCGCACTTAGCCTATGCTAAGAATAGACTGAGGGGGTTAAGTGATGTTCCAACCTCAAGTTGCTCCTCCTGGCAATGTTGGTCTACCCAGGAAGCACGTTCCCAAGCTTGTTCGCCTTGGCACTTACTTTGCTTTCTTCAAGAGCTCTCGATGATCCTGTAAGAATCCCACGTTTAGCTTCAATTTGATCCTTCAATTGACAGACAATTTATTTCAGACACTTTTTTAATGACCCTTGTTCCCCCTTTTGTATTGCTACAAATTTCTCTAGAGCTCCCTTGGTGTTCCTACCCCTCAGTGTGCCAACTTCCAAATATCCTATCTGAAAAGCAACGCGTAGTATATGCCACGAGCTTTCCGACAAGCCCAAGAGCTCAAAAAATGGACTTCATATGAAAAAGTTATGGCCGTTCAGGGTTTAGGGGGTTAACTAGACAAACAGAACCTTTCAGGGGTTTTAATGCATTTTTCTAAGGCCTTTGCAAGTGTATGAGTATTTGTGAGTGCAAATATGCCCAAAATTTAGCCTAAATTTCCAAAAAAATTACCCCTTAATTTTTGCCGAAAATGCCTGTCTATCGCGATAGACGGTGTCTGTCGCGATAGACACAAACTATCGTGGGGGGCTGTCTGTCGCGATAGACGGTGTCTGTCGCGATAGACGGTGTCTGTCGCGATAGAGTGGTCTGTCGCGATAGACGGTGTCTGTCACGATAGAGTGGTCTGTCGCGATAGACGGTGTCTGTCGCGATAGAGTGGTCTGTCGCGATAGACGGTGTCTGTCGCGATAGACGCTGTCTGTCGTCTGTCGTGATTTGGTCTGTCGCGATAGACGGTGTCTGTCGCGATAGACGGTGTCTGTCGCGATAGAGTGGTCTGTCGCGATAGACGGTGTCTGTCGCGATAGACGCTGTCTGTCGTCTGTCGTGATTTGGTCTGTCGCGATAGACGGTGTCTGTCGCGATAGACAGGTGTCTATCGTGGGTCTCTGTCTATCGCGATAGACGGTGTCTGTCGCGATAGACAGTGTCTGTCGCGATAGACGGTGTCTGTCGCGATAGACTGAAAAAACGCAAATTTTTGAGAAACTTCTAGTGATTTGGAGTGCTCTAATGGTGTAGGTTACCGTGCCAAACATGCATTCACAAAATATTAAGTTTTTCTGTCTGTCCCGACAGACAGAGGTCGTCGCCCCGGGACCTGTGCAAAGTCTGTCGTACCTGCGCACACTGCTGGAGAAGGTGGTACAGCTAGATCCTGCAACAAAAGCTCAAAAACACGCCAAAAACAGATAGCATGCAAGCTCTCTCTCGCTCTCTCTCACAATGAAATGAGGGAAATGAGGTGGGGAGTGTAATATGACCAAAAAACTGAAATTTTTTGTGGAGATGGAGATGGAGGTGGGAGATGGTGGGGATGATGATGGTGATGATGGTGATGCGAAAGTAAGGAAAAAATGAAGAAAAATAAAGAGAAGGAAGGATATTACCTATAACCCCAATGTCTCAACTCGATGTCTTACCATCACACGCTCGTCCTCGAAGCTCTCTCCCCGGCAACGGCGCCAAATTTGGTGTCACTCTAGCACAATGGTGAGTACCAACGTGAGAAGATTCACCTCATAATTGTCAATCCATGGAGACGTGAGGACTAGTATGAAGACTATGAGCAAGTGAAGGCACAAATTTGTGAGTGAGAAGCACACAAGCATGCACACACATACACACACACGCGCACACAAGGCAAGAACAAGGAGAGGAACAATGGAGTTCTTTGCATTAGTCAAAAAGTCTCTTACATAAGCTCAATTCACAAACAATCTACCCTCTAAAATGAGCTCTCTAGCTCTTTTTATAGTTTTCTAACTAGCTTTGGTCTTGTCCAGACCTAGTGTCCGGCCTAGTTAAAAATTAGGTTCTAGAGCCTATTTGAGGGCTCAAACAGAGTCTAAAAATTATGAAAAATGATATGTAGCTAGTTCTAATACTCCTCAAGCTCGAGGACTCCTCGGCTTGCACAAAATGGAGTCTATTCTACCAAAAACGGAATTTACAATGTTTGTGTAGTGATTAAAATCACTTGAGTTGTAAATGGTCCATGGGAAAAAATGATTGGGCCTTGTTGCCGTATTGTGCATGACTCCTCCGTTGCGCTAGTATGCCCTTTATCTGACTTGTATGCCAACAGTGTTGCACCGCGGGCTTGTGCACAGGGCATCTGAACTGCGCCTCTCATTTTCTTGGATGGGGGCCCTGCGGTTGATAGTCTGCGTTGAAACTCCTGTACCCTGGTCCAAATCAGTGCCCTTTGAATTGGCACATCATAAGCCAAACATCTGTACACAATCCTGGTGAGGGCACAGCATCCATACAGTACAACTTTTGCTTCTTATACCACCGTTGATGTGCCAAGTGGATTTGATCAATAATCCAATGTGGCATGTTGATTGTCAAACCTAAGGCATCGGCCAAGTATAGACTAAACCATATCTTCTTGGGTGGCATTATGAACCTCTCCTGAGCGGGGAATGCAAAATGCTACATGACCATTCGCAAGTGAATGGCAATCGTTGGTGTCATGGCTACCATATCCTTTAACTTCATCAAATTCATGTTCTTCATATTATCGGGTACCATGCTCTCTTTCTCGGTGGGAATGTGCATGCCTTTCATGTCGAGAGCTTCCCTTACCAAATTGATAGTCAGCCTAAAGCGCTTCAGCTCATTGCCCCTTGTGAGAGATGGGAGGACAAAAGTGTTGTATCCCTTTTTCTCTTTGCTCAGAGTGAGAGTGCTAATTAAATACGAGCATCTTAGAAAGTCGGGCTTTGGCAATTGGGATTTGAAGTAATCATAGAGTCCCGCTTTCTTCCATATTGGTCTCAGTCCTTCATTATTTTGCAGTTTCTCAAATTCCTTGGTGAAGAAGTGATACCTGCCCCAGCGCGCATTGAACTCTATTTCGGCCTCCCACATGTAAGTTACTTCCCCCAGAGATCCTACCACATCACTAAACCAATGTGAGTTTTTGCTGACCGGCATTGTATGCCCCTGTGGAGGATTCTGAATTGGTATGGCATGTAATGCCCTCAATGCCACTGGTCTTTCCTTCAACTCCTCCTCAATGGGAAGACTTTCGATGTCCACGATTTGCGGGCTGGTGCCTGCCTGGGAGCTAGTTCCTGCCTCGGCCATGGTGAAGAGACTGGTCACAGGTTCTGTGAGAATAGACAAATGAATGTTAACATTGCAAATGGACACCAAGCGTTCATGTGTCCCCATTACAACATTAACATGATTTTAGTGAGAGTTTAGTAGGTCAATAAGTGCTTGGTGGTCGTGTGTGTACTTAGTTGAGGATAGCCCTAAAAGCTAAATGGAAAGATGCGGGGTATGAGTGATGTAGTTAGTAAGTGGATATGAATTTACAAATGAGGGTCGGGGGTTTCATACAAGTTTTCGGTTGCCAGACATTGTGCATGGCTTTCTTTTTTGGTTTGGTGGAGACTCTTGAGGGCTTTATATGAGTGTGTGCTTGGAAATGAGGCTTTTTAGGGACCCATTTACAAGTGATTCTACTTGTGCTTTCAGGCCATAATGTGTTCGTGTGTGTTGAAGACGAGAGGAGGTCAGTTGGTCGGGTGAGTGAACCATGTGGAGTATGGTGTGATCTGTGTATAGCTATTTGAGCCCGCAAGCAAGCCTTGGGCACCCAAATTTGTCTTGGTTGTGGGCTAGCCTTCATCGACTTCTTAGGTACCCAAATAGACTTCACTTTTGCAGAAGAATTTCTGAAAGACTTCCTATTAGTGTTGTGTTGTTGATTACTAATAAGAAGTTTTGCCCGTGTGGTTGGCTCGGTCACAACAGGGTGTTTGCCATTCCGCACCCACACTTGTTTCAATGGCTGAGACATTCTGCTTCGCCTATTCTTTTGGCTTCCAGTATAGGTAGTACTCTGCTCCTTCTGTATTTGGCCTGCCTTTAGTTGCTGCATCCCTCTGGCCTTTGGAAAGGAAGGGAGTTCCGTCTTATCCTTGACTTCGTTGTTGAGACAATCCTCTTTCTGCATCACATAGTTTTGGACAAGGATAGCATTGTCAACTTCATGTGCACCCATGGAAGGACCAGGAGTTTGTGCCCTACCTAGTTCTTTGAGTGCCTCATTTTCTAATTCAATTCGTAATTCGACTATGATTTACCCATACCTGAAGAAGTCCACTTCTTAGGTTTAGGTTGACTGCATGATCAAAGATCCAGTCCTGACCCAAGACAAGAGGCTCAGTGAGGTCCTCATCTTGACACACTAGTACTTTAACTGTCAGTACTTCGTCTTGAATGTAGAGGGGAAGTTCCACCTCGCCCATGCAAGGGGTTTCCACGCCTCCCAATCCTATGAGATATGCTTCTATAGGATTGACGGTTAATTTCAACTTTTGACAGTAAGAAAGTTTAACAGCACTAGTGGCTGCACCTGAGTCAATTAAGGCTCTTACAGTTCTCGCACCCTTTCCTTGTCATATCTCTAAAGTTACAAAAGGACGTCTATCAATTATCCTATGAGAGCTAATACCTGAAACTTCACACATAGCCACATGATATCCTTGATCTGCACCTGCACCTGTCCTAGATTGCTCTCTACCCTGCCTTCTCAGTTTCATTCTTCGGATGCGTTCCAATGCTTTTGCTTTGTTTCTTCTCGAATTCGTTTTTCTTCCTCTTTGCATTTCTTGGCAGTGTTGAGACGATTTAGCATTTCTTCTGTGAGAGGTTCCTGATACAATTTGACTCTGCATCCGCTAATGTAGCTCGGAAGAACATCACCTTCTAGTGTAGCGAGTTGAACTGCACCACTAGTAGAGATCCTATTTATGATTATAGGTCCATAACCTCTCTTCTCGAGCTTTCTTGCATGTTGTTTTAGGGTATATACCAACACTAAGTCTCCGGCCTTCAAGCCTTTATCCTTAACATGGGCATCAAAGTATGCTTTCTATCGTTTCTTAGCTGCATATATCCCTGCGGCCGCCGTCAGTCTTGTTTCTCCTAATCGTTCAAGGTCAAAGAGTCTAGAGGAGAGTTCGTGACCCGTCCATTCATGCTCTTGTGCTACTTTTAATGTAGGTATCAAGAAGTCCAAGGGTAGCACTGCATTTTGGCCAAATACCATCTGAAAGGGAGTGTCTTGGAGTACCGTTTTGTAGGCGACTTGGTAAGCCCAAACAACATGGTGTAGCTGTTTGTCCCAATCAGAGCGTTTATTATTCACTAGTTTGGTTAGTACATTGCACAGAATCTTATTTGTACTCTCAGCCTGTCCATTAGCTTGTGGGTGATATGGGGCAGACTTCTTATGTACTACCAGGAATTCTTGGAGTAGATTTTCAATAACTTCATTCAAGAAGTGAGTGCCTCTATCACTGACTAGCTCAATAGGTAGCCCGTATCTTGTGAATACATTCTCGAATAAGAACTTGGCTGTAGTTAGCGCATCGTTCTTCGTGGTAGCCTTCACTTCTACCCACTTGGTTAGATAATCCGTGGCCACAATAATGTATTCAGCATGTGAACCTTTAGCTGGGGGATTAATAGGACCTACAAAGTCTATTCCCCACTTAGAGAATGCACGCCCACCCATCATGGGTTTCAGTGGCATCTCATCTTTGCGTATAGGATACTGAGTTCGCTAACAGACATCACACCGCTTCACATAGGTATGTGCATCCATGTGAAGGGTAGGCCACGAGAAGCCTGCAAATAGTATTGCCTTGATCACTCGATCTGGTCCAAAATGTCCTCCTGCTACACCTTGGTGAGCAGTTTCCAAGATCTTGAGATATTCACTCTCATGGACACATAGTCTCAAGTAACCGTCTTTACCACACTTGTATAGATTATTACCAATGAGTGAGTAATCTAGGGCTTTTTGTTCTAGACTTCTTTGTCTGGCCAGTGTCATATCTTGAGGGAATGTTCTCGTCCTCAAGAAGGCTACTAATGGTTCACTCCAATCTAGCACTATGGACACTTGATAAAGAGTGGCATGTTGCACAGGTGGTTTAGTGCAGCAGATTGGGCATTCCTGGCACAACTTTTGGACATCAACTTCCATGGTCGGCCAATGCACTCCGAGTCTCCTTAGTGTTTGTAGGGTTCGTTGCTTTGAGTAGTGTTGCTCTAATGCACCTACGTGTGCTAATTGCAACCATTTAGCATACTCATCCTCTTCCACACAACAAGCCAAGATCCCTTGATCTGTGTGCTTGTACATACTTCCTGCCAAGATGTGATACTTTTGGGCTTTTACTACCTCTCTATCCTGTGTGTTTATTACTGGGTGGTTAGGCCCATATGTCAATACTGGCACTAATGGCTTAGCCCACTGAGGTACAACTTCTAAATTAAACAGGTAAGCATCAGGAAGGTCATCTGACACTCCTTGGGGGGCTTCTCCAGATGTGAGCCTAGATAGGTGGTCTGCTCTCAAGTGAGTCTTGCCTTTCCTTACCACAACCTCAAAATCATATTCCATTAGCAAGAGAAACCATCTTACTAACCTGCCTGTATTGCATGGTTTGTTTACCAGATACAGCAATGCCTGATGATCAGTAAAAAAATTAAACTTATTTGCAAGCAAATAGTGTCTAAGCTTCTTAACTGCATATACCATGCCTAATCCTTCTCGTTCAGTGGTGGTATAGTATTGTTCAGCTGCATTCAATTGTCTACTAGCATAGGCAATTGGAAGATCCATATTACCTTCACCAGTAGGTTGTGCGAGTACACATCCAATAGCATAATTAGATGCATCCACATGCACATGAAAGGGCTTGTTCCAATCCGGGGTGGTCAAGATTGGTGTTGAACATAATCATTGTTTAAGCTCATTGAAGGAGTTCTCACACTCATCAGTCCACTCAAAATTGGTTAGAAGGCCATACAAAGGCTTTGCTATGATGGCATACATGTGTATAAACCGTTGGTAATAGCCACAATGCCCCATGAAAGCTTGTACTTCCTTGACATTTTTTGGCCTAGGTAATTCTGCTATGGCTCTTACTTTCTCTTCATTAGTGGATATACCATTCTTTGACACTATGTGTCCTAGAATCTTGCCTTTCCTGACCATGAAAACTCACTTTGCTGGGTTCAGGCAAACTTGATATTCTCTACATTTGTCAAAGATTTGTCTGAGTTCAGGAATATGGGTTTGTCTAATGTTGGACTGAGCACAAAGATCATCAACATAGACCTCTAAGTTCTTCCTCAGGAACTCTTTAAATACATGGCACATCAGCCTCTGGAAGGTAGCAGGTGCATTGGTAAGCCCAAATGGCATTACCCTAAAGGCAAATATGCCCCACTCTGTGGCAAAAGCCGTCTTGTGCTGATCTTTTGGAGCAATGGCTACTTGATTGTAGCCCGAAAATCCATCAAGGAAACTGTACACCTCCTTGCCTGCTACTCTTTCTAGAAGATGCTCAGTGATAGGAAGCGGATAGTTATCTCGAATTGTGGTTGCATTAACCTTCTTCAAATTAATGCACACATGTAGCTTTCCATTCTTCTTGGGCATCACTACAATGGGGGATACCCACTCAGTGTGCTCAATTTCATAGATAAATCCAGCTTCCACCAGTCTATCTATCTCCTCTTTTATCTTGGCCGCATAATTATCATTGTATGTGTATGGCTTCTACTTAGAGGGTTTGGCATCTGAGGTCATGGGGATAGTGTGTGAGCATATGTCAGGGTCAACACCCTTCAATTCCTTGTAACTCCAAGCGAATACATCTCTGTATTCTCTTAGCAAGGCAATCAACTCTTGCTCTTCTTCTTCTGTCAAGTCATGGCCTATGTATGTGCATCTTTCTTCTCCTTCTTCTATGGCGACAACTACTTTCTTGGTGGTTTCTTTGTTGTCATAGGCCTCCCCTGATTGTGCTTCACGTCTAGGCATCCTTATCATGACTCTTCTATCGTCTATCTCATACTTTTTAAAGTTTTCAGGGACCTCAAACAAAGATTCTTCCTCTTCCGGTGTGACTTCTCTCTTCTTTCTTTTCTTTCCTTCATCCTGAGGGGTCACTTGGGTGGCCAATCTTACATCATTTGTAAGCTCTCCATATCTCTGAGGATGAGCTTCTACCTCATAGAAGTATTCTTCATCTGATGCAAAAGGTGGGTCCATGATGATTGACTCTAGATCGGAGTCACTTGCATCCTCAAATGCATCAGGGCTAGGTTCACACTCTTCTAACACTGCCTCTCCCATGATTGGCTCTATGGAGAAGACTGAAATGTCATAGCCACCCTCATCACAGTGAGGTGTCCATTGTTCTTCATTGATGGCTACATCCATTGTTGCTAGGATTTCTGCCGAGCCATGAGGTTCGAACTCTTCATCGGGAAATACTACAGGTGCATAGGCTGGGTCTTGAATTGATCTATGTGTTTCTTTTGCACCTACTTCTCTGGCTTTCTCTCTTTTCTCTTCTTCTACGGCTACTTTGCACATCCACAAATGGGTATCTTCATGCATCCATGAGGATCCTGCTCCTATGGAATGCACCGATTCTGTATCATCCTTGGCTCTATGGATGGGATTCCATTGGATAGGAGGGACATCTCTATGAGAGTAATCCTTGAGATTCACCTTGGTCGTAACACCTAAGTGTTGCAAGTACAAGGAATTGGTTCCCCAGTCCTGTACCACTTGCAACTGTCACATAAATGGTCTTCCCAAGATCATTTCATAGGCATGATTTTTACTAAAGTCACATATAGCAAATGTATGCTCGAACTCCACACCACATGTGGTGAGAGTTATTCCTTCTAGTAGCCCTAAGGGTCTTTCAATGTGACCATCGGCCATCTGCATTTTCATCCTCGTGGGCCTGAGTGCTGGCTTGCCCCAATGCTTCCATAGGGAAGTGGTGGCAATTGCAACTCCTGCACTTGAGTCTAGAATGCCCTTGGTTGTATATCCTTGGTGGGTAAATGGGAAGATAAGTGTTCCCTTCTTCTCCCTCACTCATGTCTCCTATCTTGTCCAAGGGTATTTCTGGCACTGTTCTCTAGGATCCCACCTGGGAACGAGGTTTTGCTATCTCTGGTACTTGTTTGGCTACATGTTTCCATAGCTCTGGCCTTACTTTGAGTAGATCTTCTAAGGTGAGGTTGCACTATACTTTAGTGTTTTTCACTACCTCTGTGTTCCTAGGTATGACTGAGTCCTCATTTCGTACCATGACCGTGGGTGCTCTCATACAAGTAGACTTAGCTTCCCATGGGCCTGTGAAGTGGGGTAATTCTTGTAAAGAGTTAGACTCAAAGTCTAATCTTTCTTGAGATTGGGTGCTCTCCTGCTCCTCATAAATGGAGGGGATGTCTTGTGGGAATTGGTCGTGCGCATCATCCACAAGTTCAATGGGGGAAGGGACTTCACTTTCTTTAGCCCATTTGTCTTCTTGAATCTCTCGTAAGAATTCTGGTGTGAACCGATTCATAGAAGATGATGTGTCTGGCTCCGTAGAGTTAGGCACATAGGCTTCCTGGGCAGGTAGGCTCACTCTCTCACTTGCCTTGCCCTTGTGTGGAGAGGCGGGTTCCTTTTCTGATTGTGCAATTAGCTTCTCTATTCTTTCTAGCAGTCCATCAAAGTGCAACTACGTCTTGGTTGAGCTAGAGATGTTAAAGAGGCGACTGGCTTCAAACATGGTTTGAGCCAATTCCACCATCTTAGCACAGATTTTGGTTCGTTCAAGCTCTAGTTCTGCTCTTAGGTAACACTTTTCATGATTAGTTACGGTTGGCCCTTCTTGGATTTTGGCCTGATATGCCTTAAGCATCATGTTAAGGTCCTCAGGAGTGGGATCTGCTAGGACTAACCCTACTCTAGGGGGTGGTGGGATTATGTTAGGTGGGTTGGAAGGTGGTGGATCGGATGGAGATGGGAATGGTGGAGGTGGGGAAGTGTGAGAGGGAGTTTGAGATGTGAGTTCGGTTATCCTGGCTCTCGTTTCTCTTAGGCTTTCCTCAAGTTCACTCATTTTCTTTTCCCATTTCCTTTTCATTCTTTTGCGGCTATCTCTCTAGGCTCTAGTCCTCTTCTTGGTTATGCTCTCAGTTTCACTAGCCTCTGGGTTTTTTTCTTGTCCTACCCCTTGGTTTTGCTGCAATGCCTGAGCTCTAGTGACCACTTGCACTGGTGCAGTGGAAGTTACACTCCCTAAAGAGTCTATCACTAACCCAACAACATTGATAGGAGTGATTTTTGGCATATTATTGGGATTCTTTGGGCAATCTCGTAAGAGATGCTCTTTCCCGCAATCTTGGCAAAATCCCTGGATTGTCACTGACTGAGGTTGTGTAGGTGCAGGCATGGGGCAATCATGAATGAGGTGATCTCCCTGACATCTGTAGCATGGTCCTCTAGGGAATGGAGGTCTTACTTGCCTAGGTTGAGGTCTAGGGTTAGGATTTGTATACATAACGTTTGTGTAATCTGACTCCCAACTAGGTTCACTCGGCTCTTCGCTATAGTAGGACTCACCATGTTCAGGAGACTGCATGTAGTAGGCCTAGGGACTATCAATATGTGTTGAATCAAAGCTATGGTCACTAGGATCACTTTCTGAGATTAATAGTGTTACTAGGACTATAGCTCTATTCAAATTCTCTTCTGCAACCGCATACTTTACCGGAATTACATTAGCTGGAGCAGGGGGCTGTTGCGCCAACACAGGCTGAGGCCTTTGTTGGTTTTGGTAGGGTTGCTGATAAGGTTGTTGTGGCCTGCCATAGGGCTGTGGAGGGTACTGGCTCTAGTATCTTCCCTGCGGTGGATAGGGTTGAGGGTAAGTTTGCCTAACCGCTTGCTTATTGTATGGGCAGTCTTGTGCTGTATGATTTGTGTATCTCCGCTCTATGGTGCAGTATTGGCTACTGGGATTCACTTGGGGTTGAACCATAATGGGACAGGCGTTCGCCATATGCTCACCACCACAAGTATATCACCTTTTTACTGGAGCAAACCTTGGGATTTGTTTGCTAGAGACACCTAGTTTTTGAGCTACTTTTTCAGCGAGTTCCTCAATTGATGTTAATTGCGAGGAAGAGAGACTAGAGGCACTATCTGAGTCTTTGTAAATTTTGGAGAGCTCTAATTTCTCCCCTAGATTATCCTTGATGTCAATGCACATGCGTACACACTCTTCTATAGTCCGGGGGTCCTTCAAGTACATGTATGACCTCAATTTGGTGCTTAGCAATCCATCCAAGAACAAAGCCACTTGTTTAGCTGGTGTGGGTAACTCAGGAACAGGGCATCTCTCTAGGTATTGCCTAAATCTTCTTCCGGCAAGTCTCACGGTCTCCTGAGGGGTCTGCTTGAAGCTGTAAATCAGCGAGGAAGTGTTATGTCTTATGCCACTTTTAGAGAATTCGGTGATGAATGCCTCTAGAAGTTGGTCTATGCTCCTAAACTACCTCTCATTTAGTGGTTGAAACCACGTAAGGGCGGTGTTCCTAAGGGTGAGACCAAAGGCATTATACTACGTGAATAGGTCTTCAACTTGTTCAGCTCTCAAGACTTGCCTAAACTCAGCCACATGATCGTATGGGTCTCCGGTGCCATCGAAGTAATTTTTCATGGACTTAACTAGCTGGGTCGGTCTCAAGATCCTCATGTGATCTCTCGGTCTTGGCAAAGGGAAATCATCGATATATTCTTCGGTTCCCTGGGGCTCTATGTCCCTCAGGTTCCACTCTATTTGTTTCCGTTCTAGTTCTTTCTCTTCCCCCGGGGTTGGCAAAGCTCACCTCAGGTTTGTCTCTATGTCTGTCTCTTTGGGCTCCATGAGCCTGGGATGTTCCAGCTCCTGGGTGACCAAAGGAAACATTAGACCTTGGTTGGGGGAAAATAAATTCACCCTTCCATGTGTAGGCATGCCTATCATGCTCTGTAACCACAAAAATCCTCTCTGAAGAGTGATCTAAGTAGGTCACTCTTCCTGGGCTATTAGGATCTTTGAACTCATAGATCATGATTGACCCTACATCATTTGGCCTATCTGATTTATACCTCCAAAAGGCTTGATCGGTCTCTTGGTTTAGGAGCAGATCTATACTCTTATTGTCCTGGGGAATCCACTCGGGATTGAGGATTCTAGTAAGAGCAGATTTTCCTCGAGGGGTCCTAGGCTCTACACCCATGTTTCCTTGCTCTAGGTCACCTAAGTCCGCTTCTGGGATCATGTTACCGAATTCGTCTGTACTATCTGGGTGACTAGTGACCACGTATATGGTTCCCTCCTTGTCAAGGTATGCTCCATTTTCAAACTTGACAGCTGGATGTTCTAGTCCAATGGATTGGTCATGATTTTTAATCTGGACCACGGATCTTCCTAGGCCGTCCTCATAGATGCTAGCACCTAATCGGTTGGTCCTACGGTATTCCAGCTGCGTCTTGTAGGGGCCTTCCACCCTATACAAATATGGCACACCTGAACTTCCTGTGGGTCTGTCCATGCCTTGAGACATCTCTGATTCACTAGTCTCAGAGCTAGGATAATACGAGTGGTGGCTCAACTGCTGGGCCCAAGACCTAGCAGTGTGATTGACGCTAGCCTCTGAAGATCTCAGACTTTGTCTATCTCTCCCTAGATGTCGTCATGATCTAAGGTTCATATGCCCGAATGAACAATCCCTATTTTTGCCCAAGTACAACTTCGTTGTTGAGTTCTTTTGTACCAGTTACTTGATTCTTTTTTAGTGTGTTATCGTGTTTATGATCTTGTCTGATACCGCACCGTCAGGAATATTTGAGTTACTTTTCCGCACTTAAGTTGATTGTTCCACGCTAAGTTCTTTTCCTTTTAAAGTTATCGGTCACACACAGGTTATCTCTTGAACTTGATTTCTTAGATAGTCTTTGACTTGTCACGTGCCTATCGTTGTCTTGACTCGCTCCTAGCACTACTCGTACTTAGCCTAAGCTAGGAATTGACAAAGGGAGTTGTGAATCTTCCAACCTTGAGTTCCTTCCTTGGTTGCCCTCGTGTGCTCAGGAAGCGTGTTCCCAAGCTTGCACTTACTCTTGCTCCGATCGCCCTTTGATGCTCTCAATGGACCTGTAAGAGTCCCAAGATTAGCTCAAGACTTAAATTCAAAGGACGGAACCAAGCACTTTCATTCATGTAACTTAAATACCAATTAGCCTTTTGTCTTTATGGAAAACAATTCTAGAGATCTCTTGGTTTTGTTCCCCCTAGGTATGGTTACTTCAAAATGGGGTATCTAATAATCTTGATATTAAATTTACCGTAACCAGTGGAAGTTTTGGTTGTACTCCCCACGAGCTTTCCAACAAAACAAGAATCACAGCAAACGGATTTTGTATGAGGAAGTTATGACAGTTCAGGGTTCTGATGCTAAAATAGGGTTCAAACAGGCTGACAGATCCCATGATTTTTCTCAAAACACACTTTTACGAACCTCACAAATCACGAATAGCTTGCTAATTATGCCCAAAATTACCCCAAAGACTTGGAAATATTAACCCTAAAATTTTGGCCGAAAAGCCTGTCAATCGCGATCGACACGTCAGTTGCACTTGACAGTGTCAATCGCGATCGACAGAGTCGGTCGTGAGTCCTGTCAATCGCGATCGATGGTTTCAATCACGATCGACACTTTTTCCAGGATTTTTGTCGTGATTTCAGTCAATCGGGGATGTGTCCGTCGCGATGGACATGTGGCAACGCAAATTTTGATGTCAATCGTGAATTTTCAATCAGTCGCGATCGACGGTGTCAATTGCGATTGACTGAATCCTACGTGGCAGTCAGTCGGTCGTGAGGTCTGTCGGTCGTGAGGTCTGTCGGTCGCGATCGACAGGTCTGTCGGTCGCGATTGATATGGTGTGTCGGTCGCGATTGACAGATGTTGTCGATCGTGGCTGTCGATCGCGATCGATGGTGTCGGTCGCGATTGACAAAGAAACACGGAATTTTTTTACTATTTTAGGTGATTTAGAGTGTGATCCTTATGTGTATCCTTATGGTGTACTTTGTTTTACCAAATGGCCGATTTTTCTGTCGATCGCGATCGACAGACGTCGGCGACACAGAGACAGTTTCGTGATTTTTCGTACCTGCGCGGAGTGCTGGAGATGATGATACAGCAAGAACCTGCAAGAAAACTCAACAAACATGCAAAAACAATGCACACAATATTGCTCTCTCGCTCTCTCTCACAAGACGAATGAGGGACATGGAAGGGAGAAGGTGATATGATCAAAACTGAAAATTTTCGCGTTGACGGAGATGGAGGTGGGAGATGATGATGATGGTGATGATGATGATGATGATGATGAAGTAGGAAAAAGAAAAAAAAGAAAAAGTAAAGAAATTACCTACAATGCCAACGTCGCAACTCTACGTCTTACCACCACATGCTCGTCCTCAAAGCTCGATCCTCGGCAGCGGCGCCAAAATTTGGTGTAGCTCAGTGATGAGTAGCACCTCCTTTAATGTCAATCCGGGAAGACGTGAGGATGGTATGATGACCTCGAGCAAGTGAAGGCACAAGTGCGTGAGTGAGCACACTAACATGCACACACACCCACACACACACGCACACAAGGCAAGACAAAGAGAGAGAAGCGATGGAGTTCTTTTAGATTACTTCAGAAGTGCTCATACAAGCTCAAATCAAATACAATCTAACCCCAAAAATGAGCTCTCTAGCTCTATTTATAGTTTTTTACTAGGTTTTGGTCATGTCCAGACTTAGTGTCCGGCCTAGTTAAAAATTTGGTTCTAAGTCCTATTTGAAAGCTCAAAGGGAGTCTAAAAATTATGAAAACTGGCAGGTAGCTACTTCTAATGCTCCTCTAGCTCAAGGACTCCTTGGCTTGCACAAAATGGAGCTACAAAAATATAAAATGGTATTTACAGTGGCTTTTAGTGATGAAAATCACTATTTTTTTGTAGGGATTTCTTCTAACCACTTGACATACACTTCCTCGAGCTCCCCACTTGCTCGTTCTTCTTGTGTGCCCACATCTTTCATGCTTGAAAAAATTTATATGGCCTACTTGCCCGATCTTCTTTGACTGCTCTGTCTGCTTGTACCTTCTCTTCGTTCCGA